>PVJL010009927.1:0-53304 GCA_004026885.1 Lyroderma lyra | reverse complement strand
CTCCATCAACTCCTGGGAGCCCCCCGTGAGGGCGCGGCCCTTAGATGAACCTCAGCCTCCTCCTCTGCTACGTTCATCACCTCGCGGGGCTGCGATGAGATGAGATCGTCGTGCTCCCGGCTCAGCTCACCGCCAGCACAGGCGAGGGCTCCAGCCTGCAGCCCCGCCTCGGTCAGGGCGTGGACGGATGCTCTCCAACTACCTCTTGGGGCAGAGGCAGACGCGGAGGCGATTGGGATTAGGAAAGTCGTCCCTACTTTCGCGCATTGCTGACCTTGACGAGGCCATTGGTTGCTTCCTTTGTTGTGTACCTCAGCCATTCTTTCCGACGCCCCACCCCCACCCTGTTTCCGGTAAGACCCCTGGTTTCACTTCTGGTAAATGACCTCTCTTCCCTCCTAGGAAGCACGCTGGATGGGCCTGTCAATTACGGCGCTCAGCCAATGGGTGAGGCAGTGACTCACGTTCAGCCAATGAGATTCTCCTGTCGTTTGCCCCGCCTCTCTCCTGGCCCGTGGAGGGGCCCGCGAGCCGCGCCCCGCCTTTAAGAAGTACCATCTCGGGAGGCGGGGTGGGCGCGGCTCGCCTCCCACCCGAGGAGGCCGTGGGCGGGCCTGGCTGCCCGGGTACCTCTTTGGCCTAGTACTTTGTCGTTGCCTTTGAGCCTGAGGCTACCCGACGCCTTTCCAGACAGTTGGCCCTGTGCTTAGCGGCTCGCCACCGAAGAACCCAGACAAGTGCGACCTGTCTGCCTCGGCTGTTAAGAGAGGCAAGTGGAACCGCGAGTGAGCCTCTGTCGCTTTTTCATAGTGAAGGGCCAGAGGACAGTCCCCGCAGAGGGACTGGTGTCCTCTCCCCGCAGCCCTGTCCCCCTCATCCCACAGAGCATGGCTGGTCCTCAGGAAGGCAGCGTGAGACGGGGGTCAGGAAACACGTCTGAGCAAGGGCAGCCTGACGTCCCTGGCCCCGGGATGCCTTTCTATGGTTCCTTGGCGTCGCCCTCTTAGTGAATCCCGCCACTCTCCGAGGCCCAGTCCATTACTCGGGCTCTGGTGCTCCAATCCACCTCAGCTCTCTCCTGGCCTTTGCTTGCACCCCTTCCTCCTCCCCCCCCACAACCCCTGCTGTATTCCCTCTCCATCCAGTAGCTCTGTCTTAAGCTGCATTGGGCCCTCCTTGTAAGGGCTGCCCCTGATTTGGGGGAGGGGAGGGGACTACCAAAGCCAAAGGGACTCACTGTGATTCTCATCTCCCCCAAATCCTCAGGGGCAAGTGACCCGTGTATGGGTGGGGGCAGCCCCTTCCAGCCTCCTAGGGAACCCAGCCTCTCAGCCTCAAACTGCTCTTCCCTTCAGCCCAGGAAGGTTCCAAATCCTGGGGGTTCCTGAGCCTGCCCTGGGGCAGTTGCTTAGGCTTGGGGGTGGGAGGGGGCTATCTCTAGTGTGACTGTTATTGACCTCCATTCATTAGCAAGGGCAGCCTAACTGGAAACCAAGCCTTCCTGACTGGCCAGCTCTGGTGGGCTCACGGCCATGAGATCAGTCAGGCCTGCCTGATGTGTCGGTGGCCTGGCTCACCCCAAGTCAATGCCACATTCCTCTCAAATGGAGGCGCCCTGTGAGAGCACATTGATTTCTGGGCTATAAAGAGTCCAGCACCTCCAGACTGCAGTGTTGAGATTCCCATTGTCTTTCCTGTCCCAGAGGAGCCACTGATAGTTCTCCTCATGTTTTTGGGGAGCACTCTTGCCATTTCTAGGGTATGGCTCTGGCTAATGCCAGGGCTCCCCATGAGGCAGGAGAAGGCTATGATTCTCGTCTTCAGCACGTGGGACAAGCTGGCTGCTGAGCCCCTCTACCATTTTTTTTTTCTTTTTTTGTGAGTTACCAAACCCAGTCACGTAAGCAAGAAAGGAAATATTTTGGCTTAGGTAACTGTCATGTTTTAGAATTTAGACATAGCTGTGTTCAGGGGCTAAAATGATGTTGTTGGGACTCTGTCTCTATCTCAGCCTCTCTCAGCTCCACTCTACTTTCTTTGGCTCCATTCTCACGGGTGCAAGATGGCAGCCAGTTGTTCCAGGCTGACTCCGGTACCCTGAGGGGTCAGTTCAGTGAAGAGGAAGTCTCTTTCCTTATCATGCTAATGGTAATCCTGGAATTAACTCTCTTTGACTCTGGTTTGCCCAGATTTGGACATGTGCCTGTGTCCTTGAACCAACCACAGTGTCTAGGAAGATGTGATGCTCAGATTGGTCAGACTGAGGTTACGTGACTGCTTAGAGTTAGCCCACTCAAGTTGCATGGACAGGATCTATGGTGGGTAGTTCCTAAAAGCAACACCAGATAGTTTTCAGAAGGGCCTGGATGCTGGGCAGGCAGATGCCCGCTACCTGCCTGAGCACCAAAGCTAGCTACCAGGCCGACGAGGCTTCCAGCTCTTTCTCATACAATTAGAAAAATCTCATTCAGGTCAACATCATTCAGTTCTGGAGGGGATAGGTGTCTGTACTGTACTGGTTCCCTTTTCCTACTTAACCAAGTCCTGGCCTTGCCTTGCAAGAAGCTAATATAGGCCCTGGAAAGGAACTAAGATGCAGATGTAGGGTGCTGGGATCTAAATAAAGGTCAGAGAAGGGGGGGGACCTGCTCCAACTCCTGAGCAAGGGCTCCCCTGAGCTTGGCATCCAGCCCCTGCCCACCCCTAACAATCTTGACTCCATGGCCAAGAGGTGTGGCAGTTTCTCTAATGCCCATGGAGGAGGCCATCGGCCACAGAGCACAGGGGCTTGAGAGCTCCTGAGATCTGGTGGGAAGACCCATGCATTTAGCATCTGGTTACAGCCAAGGGCTCCGAAGACAGACCTGTCCTTGGTTCAGATCCTAACTTTGCCATGTCCAGAGCAAGTGTAGCTTCTCTGGGCCTCAGCATTCTCATGTGAAATGGGGTAATGATGGTAATAATGATGGGTAACACTTGTACAACAGCCTATGGACTGAATTGTGCTCCTCCCCCCATTTATGTGTTGAAACCCCAACCCCTAGTGTGACTGCATTTGAAGGTAAGGCCTGTGATGAGGTGATTAAGGTTAAGTGAGGTCAGGAGGGTGGGGCCCTAAGGAAAGGAGGAGACTGAGCTCTTGGGAGCATTATGGAGAAGATGATTGTCAGCAAGCCAGGAAGAAAGGCCTCACTAGGAACTAACTGACTGGCTTCTGGACCTTGGACTTCACAGCCTCCAGCACTGTGAGAGAGTTTTGTGGTTTAGGCCACCCAGTCTATGCATTCTGTTACGACAGCTTGAGCAGACTCATACACTTGGCTTTGCTTGAAATACTTTCTCTCTATATTACCTTATTGAGACTTTACAACAATCATATAATGTAAGGTACTGTCATTGGCATGTTACAGATCAGATACAAGTATTTGAGGTCCAGAGAGGTTAAAGTCAGTTGCCCAAGGTCACACAGCAAGTGAGCGGCAGAGCTGGAACTTGAACCCAGGCAGTCTGGCTCCAGATCGCGGCCTTCACCACTAAGCTATACCTACGTGACTGGCTCGGTGTTCAGAATAAATGAGATGCTATATGCAAGTGGCTTATCATGGCGCATGGGGAATGACTGAAGCCCCTCCTCCTTGCTGACCTGGCAGGCAGGGCTGCCTGACTTCTCCCCTGAGTCGGAGAAGCTGCATTGCGGGCTTTCCATGGCAGGCTGGGCCCAGCAGGCAGCACACTGCCCTGAGGCTGCTCCCAGCTCCCCACAGTGCACATGAGAGACCCACTGTTAGAGGCCCCCATTGGCCCATCTTACCCATCTTCAAGCAACACAAGTAATGGCTTTGGAAACAAAGGGCCACCCTGGGCGAAAGTGTTTGTCCATGGGGCCTGGTGACGTCTAGGTACCTGGCAGGGCAAAGAGTGTGTGGCATTATTATTAGGTTGGACGTGGAGGTGTTGGGAGGGGGTATCAGGGGTCAGAGGCTGATGACTGTCCCACCTGCTTGCAGCAGCTTTGGCCCTAAAGTGTCTCTGTTTTTACAGTGACTCTGTTGGTGGTGATGAGGCAGCTGGGGTGGAAGTGGTGGGGTTAATGCTGTGAGAGCTGATGCATGCTGGGAATGGTGGTAGAGTGGTGGTGGGCAGGGCTGGCTACTCTGGGCAGGCTGGGGTCCCCTGCAGAGGGTCCTGATGGACACTTCTAGTTCAGTCCACAGAGCCAATCTGTAGGCACTCAGATCACAAAAACTCAAAAGGGACAGCCCATGTTGGGGACCATCCTCTGTGACCTGGGGCGGCCTCAGGCTGGAGAGACACCCATCAAAGGCTCCCGCCCTTCTTTTTCAAGGTGACCCTGGCCTTGTCTCATTCTGCCCGTGATGGAGGGTGGTTATTAACAAAAGTGGGACTCACTGCTGATTACCTTCCCCAGCCCATTAATTTTCATTTTCCCTGCGTCCTGCGAGGCGGACTGTGGGCTGAGGCTGTGGGGACCGGAGTGTGTGTGTTACGCTGACAGGCACCGCGGTGACGCGCTCCTGGTTTCTGAGTTATAGCATCTTGCCCCTTGGCCGGGGGTTTTTCTCTGCTCCGTGTACTGCCTGCACGTCCAGGGTCACTTATCAGCCAGTTCTCTGTTCCCCCATATCACCCAGAGGCCTTTGCTCCTGCCCTGCTGCTGGAGCACTGAGAAACCCCAGGTAGGCGAGCTAGGGGTCAGCTGACCAGATGTCCCATTTTAGAACAGGCAGAAGACAACAGTATTGTCCCGTTTAAAATGGGACCTCTAGTCAGCCTAGCTAGAGGACCCATCTCACACCTGGCCGAGGGTCCCTGCAGGCAGAGAGAGCTCAGCCCGGGGAGAAACGAGTGCGACCCCCAGCCTGAGCGGTAGCTGGTCTGCCCTTTGGGCAGTCTGCTGAGTGTAAATGATCAATCAAAAGCGGGCCTCCTGGTACGGTGTTTCAGAAGGTGACGGTTTGCCCGTGGAAATCGTTCTCAGTGCTCACATTGCGTCAGAGCCACCTGGTGAGCTTCTCCTGAGTACAGAGGCCTGAGCCCTGTCTCCAGAGACTTGGTTTCCGTGCCTCTGGAGGGTAACCCAGGTGAGTCTGATAGACAGCTAGGGCTAGGAACTCCTGATACATGATGGCCTCTTCCCCTTTATGTGGGTGAATGCATGACTTAGGGACCTCCCCTTGTGTAATCAGTGTTTTAATACTGCATCTGGTCAACACAAAGGAATGAATCTCTAATGGTGAAATAGAGGAAAGAGGAGGGGGGACAGATGCAGAGCGGTGGTGATGTGCTTCTGTCTCCCCAGAGGCGGAAGTTCCTCTGCAGCTCACGAGGCACGCCCTCGTTGCCCTGATGGAGGCGGTGCCCTGCTCGGGATGAAACTTAAGTTCTTTTCCTTTTCTTCATTAGGAAGAGTTCCCAGCTGTGGGGATGGATACTGTCCTCGGATTCAGTAAGAGTGGCCTCCTTGGAAAGGTAGGAGAAGGGGAACACAGCTGCCCTGAGATCAGAAGCAACTCTACCAGAGTTGGGTGTTCGTCTGGGGGGCAGGGGTGGTGGGTGAGGGGACTGGCCTGACCTGGAGCTCCTGGGGAGACATCCTTACTGTGGAAAAGCCAGGCACCCAGTGGGCTCATCCGAGCTTGCACAGACCCAGGGGAGCATAGGTCTTTGTAGTGGCCGTCAGCTGGGGCGCACTGCCCACTCTGCTTCCTTCTGAAGAGAGGTTTTGGAAAGGCGCTGGTCACTCTTGGAGCCCCTCCTCAGTACATAGTGCTGTTGACTTTCCTCCTCTCTCCTGTGCTCTTGGAGGCCGTGGGCTCTCTCTCTGCGCTTGGTGACTTGGTGGTGCATGTGATGCAGGAGGCCTCGTGGGTCTTCAGTTGGGCCTCCTGAGAGCGTAGGGTTGGAGCCAGCAGAAAAGAAATGGAAGGAGGCAGAAGGAGCAGGAAATTGCAGGCACAAAGGCCTGGCCTTGAAGTGTGCCCAGCGGTTGTCAAGTGAGTAGAGCGAAGACTTAGGGAAGATGGGAGTCTAGGCACCAAGCTTCCTTCTGGGAGTTCATTCATTGGGTCATTAATTCACCTACTGTTTTCTGAGCACCTACTGTGTGCCAGGTGCTACTTGAGATGCTGTGGGTAGAGTGGTGAGCCAGAGACAGGGGTGGGTCCATGCTCCTGGGGAGCCAATGTGCTGGCGGGAGGTGAAAATGACCCTGGTGATCTGATGGGGACAAGGTCTGGGAAGTGGCATTGGGTAGAAAGTCAGGGAAGACTTCTCTGAGGAGGCACTTTTTGAGCTGAGGCAGGGATAAGATAAAACACCTGTAGATACAAATACAGTTAGAGCTGCAGATATGTATGATGTATAATAATAGGTATTATATCCCACTATGTGAGGGTATGGGAGAGGCACCATGAGCAGTCCAGGTCAGGGTCACAGTAGGTCCCAGGATCGGAATGACTTGGTGTGTTCAAGGCACAGGAGGGAGACCATGGTCTCCGGGGCACAGCTGACTGAGTGGGAGATAGCCCGCGGGGGTTGGAGAGGTGACCCAGGGCCACTTTCTGCACAGCCTTGTTATCCCGGTTGCACTGGGATCCCACAGGCGCATTTTAAAGACAGGTGTGTCGAGCCTGCCTGTGTAATTTTTAAAAGACCTCTTTGGTTGTCCTGTGGAGAATGGATTGGGGTGGGCAAGAGTGGCAGTGGGGACGGAGGTGTCTTAGGCTTGGTGGCAGCAGGGGACATAGAGAGAAGCAGGCAAATGCAGTACACACATTCGCAGTAGAGCTGCCTGAGTCCTAGGACCTTCCTCTCCTCAGTAGTAGCATTTCTGGGGGGCCGAGGGGTGTCCCTAAGGGTGACTGCCTCCCTTGTGTCCCAGCCTACCCAGCGCAGGCCCAGCAGCTCAGGAGTGCCTTTGTTTTCAGTCTGCTCTGCTGTTTGTGATTAAATTGATCTGCATGTAATTGATGTTGCTTCTCGCCAACCTGCAGACCGGACCCGTGTCAATGGGGCTGCGTTGTTTTCCACAGCTCAACTGCTCGACGCTAACCATCCCCTTCCTGTCCCCTTAGCAGGGGACAGGGAGGGGGTCCACCAGCAATGCCAACAAAAATCAGGGCCCTTCTAATGTTTATGGTTCCTAAAGAGTGTCAGCCAGGGTTTCAAGACAACACATGTTCCCAGACAACGGCCTGAGCTTCGAGATGTGCAGGCATTATCCTATTCAAATCACAAACAGATAAACCTCCGCTCCTCGCCGTCTCTGGGTAGTCGCATCGGAAATTAGAAGAGCTTGCCTATTCACTGCAGTCGGGCTCTGTCAAATTGGAAATGCTTCTGATAATCGGGATGCGACATAAATGCAAAGTTTGGAGTGTGTAAATAACCAATTATGAGGTTTTTAAAGGAGAAGTTGGTTGGGTTCTGAGAGGCAGATCCTCCCCGGTGCAAGTCGCTTTTGCCTCCTCATGATATGGATGTAATTTGAAGGATCCCCAAGTGTTCTCCTCGCGCTATTTATTTAAGGTATTTATACAAAAATAAACTCCACCGAGATGAGGCAGCGGGGATTGAGAGGGGCTCGCGGAAGCCAGAATGATATTGATTACAGTCGCAGAAGACTGCGGTGTCAGGTCACCTTCCCACCATCGATTGTTGATCGCTCTATAACGTCCCTTCTCCAGTCCTCCCACCCCTCCCCTCTGCCAATCACAGACACATTAATTGTGGGGACAAATTTAATCATTGCTCCCTTGCAGTGCTGTCGCGATTCCAAGTCATTTTTCACATGCAGTAGAATTGTGGTTAGGCTGTGGAAAGGGGGCTGTGAGAGAAGCAGGCTGCGGCGGGGAGTGACAGCGCATTGCCGTCATTTGATGGGTAGAGCTGGAAGTGTGCTTAAGTCTCTCTGATTAAGCTGCAGCTCTGTCTGGGTGCGGGGCTGGGCAGGAGAAGGCAGCACGGATTCCTTCCCCGGCTAGGAAAACTCTCCTGTCTTTGCCAACGCCGGGCAGCCCTCTACCCTCTGAGGGTGTGACGGCAGACAGTAAAGCAGCCTTGCAGATAAGCTACCTGCCTACTTAACCAGGACTGATAACAGCAGAAGCCAGGCCGGCAGGCAATTACCGCTGTGGTTGGTGTTAATTTCGTTGAGTCTGTGGCCTGTTTGGAAAACAACAGACAGACTGACTAAACACTTTTGGAGAGCAAAGGTTTTCACCTTGCTAATGTCGATAGCTCAGTGAGTCCTTAACTAACTTTGCAGAGTAGATCCTGACCCATTCAAGTTTTGTTAATGCAGTGGAAACAGCACCAACATCATGTTCATTCATTTTATTTTGATGCTAGGGGCCGGCACGAACAAAACGTACCAGGTCTCTGCTCTGGTCCAGTTTACATTCTAGAAAGGGCAATGCTTTAAAAATTTATATTATGATAGGAACACAGCATGAACTCTCTCAACAGATTTCACTGTTGTTGTTACATTTTGTAAGCAGATCTCTAGAGCTTATTCATTTTACTTAATTGAAACTTTATGCTTGTTGATTAATCATTCCCCATGCCCCCTCCCCTCCAGGCCCTGGTACCGCCCCCCCCCCCCATTCCAGTCTTTGATTTTATGAATTCGGCTATTTGGATGCCTCACGTAAGTGGAACCATGACTTTCTGTATCTGGTTTATGTCACTTAACATAATGTCCTTATCTCCACCCATGTAGCAGAATTTCAATTTTAAGGCTGCATACTATTCCACGACAGGTGCATTTTCTTTAACCATTCATCCATCAGTGGATGTTTAGGTTTCTTCAGCTTAGCTCTTGTGAATAGTGCTGTAATGAACTTAGGGGGATGCAAATGGCCAATGGGAATATGGGGAAACTCTCTTTGTCACCGATCATCAGGGAAATGGAAACCAAAACCACAGCAAGGCAGCACGTCGTACTGACATGTCAGGTTGGCTTTATCAAAAACAAAGCCAAACAGGTAACGTGTGCTGGTGAGGACATGGAGAAACTGGAACGCTTGAGCGCTGTTGGTAGGAATGCAAAATGGTGCAGCTGCTGTGGAAAATAATATGGATGGTCCTCCTAAAATTAAACGGAAAACTGCCGTATGACACGGCAGTCCCCCACTTGGCAGTATATCTGTGAGAATGGCTGCCAGGACCTGGAAGACATATTAGCACATCCACGTCCAGGGCAGTGGTTTTGTAGCGTTAGCATGTTGCAGAATGACCTGGAAGGGTTGCTAGAATATCACTTGCTGGGCTCCACACCTGCTGCATGGAGTTTCTGATGCAGTAGGTCTAGGGCTCTAAAGTGTGCATTTCTGACAGGTCCCCACATGTCACTCTGTGGGTCCAGGGAACCCCACTTTGAGAGCCACTGTACTAATTGAGAGCAGTGGCTGTCTAGGCTGTTTGTACCTTAAAATCGCCTTTTGAAAGCTTTTGTAAAAATGCCAGTGCCTGTGGGGCCTCCTCCGAGCAACTCTGATGAAATTGGTCTGAGCTGGGGTGCGTCTTTTCAACAGGGCAGCACAGGCGATTCTGTGCACTTGGGTTCAGAAATACTTTATTTCACCTACTTGTGAAGAGTAGGAGACGGAAGCATTTAGCATAGCAGCTCAGAGTTTGACAGATGTCACTGGGCACCCCGGTTCCATTCCCAGCTCTGGCAAGTCACTTAACCTGCCTGCGTCTCCTTGTACAGAAAGGTGAGGATCTGTACAGTAAGCACGTCGGACTCCGCCGAGCTGTTGCAAGGACTGGGGTGGGGGTGGGGAGTAATACACATGCCCGGCCGTTAGCAGGTGCAGGCCGGCGTTCGGTGGTGTTCTTAGGGTGGTGTGCACAGCGAGCCCTGCCGACTTCCGTGAGGTACCCACGTGCCTCCCGGTCAGTGCCTGGCCTGCTCAGACACCAGTGGAAGCTCAGTCTGTGTGCCTTTCTTGGACTTGCCGTCTGCCCCGCTGCTGTCTAGAAGCGTCTCTGCCGCCTTCTCCCTCTCTCTCCGTTCCAGCGCCAGTAATAAGGTCTTTGTGCTTCTCCCATAGCCCCCAACTTCTTAGCAAAAGGGTCGTGTTGGCAGCCGTGGAAACATTCGTCATCCCGTGTAACCAAGCACCCTGCCCGGGGCGTGCCTACACGTGCTGGAGCGGCCGTGCCGAGAGCGCCCACGGGGCCCACGTGGAGCTCCCCACGGGAGCCCCAGGCCCACGGTGGGAGCCGTGGGAAGACAGAGTGCCCGATTTTAGAGCTGTGACTGCCAGTCAAGCCGGCTGCGCTTTCTTTCCATCTCTCTCTCTCTCAGGGCCTGCTGTGGTCTGTGCTGTGCGAATTAAAAAAAAAAAAAAGAGAAGTCATTGGCTTTTGGGTCGGGGTGGGGAGAGCACGAGGCACCAGTCAGAGGTCAGGCAGGAGAGCATGTGTGTGCATGTGAGGGCCATTTGAAAGGCGTGGTGGGGGGGCCCTGTGCTGGTCTAGGAGGGTGCTTTGGAGTGGGTTCGGGGTTCACAAAGGGTGGGGCAGGGAAGAGAACATGTGCTGTTGCATGAGCCCTGTTGGACCTCACACAAACTGAATTTATACGTGGCACCCGCTGAGACCAGGAATCTGGGCGAGTTTCAGGCGAGTTGGTCCAGGATCAGAAGCCCAGAAGCTCTTAGAAACAGCCCGAGCTGCCTTGTCCTTGAGGCATCGGGACTCCTGGCATCCTCCATGGGGTCGGCCACAGGTTGAGGCTATGCTGCCTGGTGGTGGGGAATGCCAACTCGGGGACACACACAATGTCAGCATGGGTCTGCACTTGTCCCCAGTTGCTTGGTGTGTGGCTGTGGGCAGGTGCTTCAGGCACTCGAGTGTGTCCTTCATCCATAAAAGGGTACAGTCCTGGTTCAGCAGCCAGAGTCTAGGGCTGTCACAAAGACTGAATGAGGTCATGTTTGAGGTACTTGTACCACCTGGTTCATGGTGACCGCTTGCCCTTCCATCTGGCCAGTAACCATTTAGTCAGACCTGCCTGGTGCTGGCCTGGCTTGAGGAGCTGGCATATAGGGTGAAGAGGGCCAGCAAGGCCCTTGCCCTCAAAAAAACTTACATCCGAGCACAGAGAGGGTGAATCAAAACCGGATAACATGAGTAAATAAACAAGGGAGAGCGTAGCACCGAACGCTGTGCTGCTGTGTTGGGAAAGTATGAAGGTGGCCCACTCTCTACGGGGGGACAAGACAGGGAGGGTGTCTATGACAAGGGCACGCTTAGGCTGACATATTTATTATGAGGAGGCAGCTGTGCAAATACCTGGGGCAGCTGCATTCCGGGCAGGGGCCCAGCATGTGCAAAGGCCCTGAGTCTGGAGTGGAGAGTGGAGGGGGGACGGCAGGGAGATGGAATGGTGGGAAGAGGCAGGAATCAGGGCGTGAGGAGCCTCGTGCACTCTGTGAAGGACTGTGGGAGCTCCTCTGAGCACAGTGGGAAACCCCGGGAGGGTCTGAACAGGGGATACAGTGACTTGGTTTGATTTGTATTTAAAGGTGACCCTCGGCAGCTGCTGGGGGACAGTGGATTGGAAGCAGGGAGACCTGTGAGAGGGCTCCGCTCATCTTGCTGGGGGAGATGCCAGAATCTCAGCTGCCCCTGCTGACTTCTGCTTCCAGCCTGCCGGACCTTGCCTGCAGTCTGAGCCCCCCATCAGCATCTCCCAGTGGCAGCAGGGGAAGAAGGGGTTCGATACTCCTCACCGCACGTCCCCTGCTGCAGTGGAGCAAGCTGAGGTGCCACTGGAGGAAGGACCCCCTCACTGTTCACAGGTCCCCAGAGCCCCCTTTCCCACAGGGGAGCAGGACACTGGCCTTCCGCCGCTCTGGCTGGGAAGTGACTCCCTGAACAGGCAGTTTTCCAGAACAGGGATGGCTCTGGGTGGTTTCCAGGGGGTTCCTGGATCACTTCTGTGCTTGGACGCAAGCATGTCGCCAGCATGTGTAGGAAACATGCATGCTCTGCCTGCTGCCCGGACTCCTGGCCAGCCCTTAGGAAGCTGCTTGGAATGTGTATCCCCGTCTTACCGAGCCCATCTGGTGTGGATACGAGAGTGGCCCGGGCCTGGCGGTTTGAGGGCTCTGCCCCCTAGCCCTCTGGCTTGCTCACAGACTTAGCAATATCTGAAGGCCACTGGCCTGAGAGCTAGAAAGAACTTAGGGAGACACGAGAGGGGAGCGCGGCCACACAGAAACCACCGTCTGCCTGCCAGTGGTGCAAGAGTCCCTGGGCAGGTTGGCAGCCCTGGGTCTATTCAACCAGGTTCCTGGGAGCCCCCCGCACCCTAGCCTGTCTCATGCAAGCAGAGAATTAGATTTCCCATTAAAATAGATTTCTCCTCCACCCAAGCCCCGAACGTGAGGGAGTCACTGCCCATTCTGTGCTTTTTTTCCAGCCAATCTTTGTGTCTCTTCGATTTTTACGGCCGAGCATTTTATACGTGAACTAAGTACTAAACAAGCATTATTACCGCTGTGCACACCGAGCAGCACAGAGGCATAAATCCCACATTAACCTCATCTGAAAGAGCTGCTGAGTGCATTTTAATAAATGTCACAAATGGTTTCAGTGTCTAGTAGCCAAACAGAATAAAAAATGCACACCCATTACAGGATGTTATGAACCTTTCTATCAAAAGTAGTAATAAACAGACTGCTTGTTGCGCCTGGTGATTGGGTTACGCTTTTAGACAGTATATTGAAAGACAAATCAAGGTAGGGCTGAGGTGATCACATGATAGGATCCGGCGGGCCGGCAGTGTCCAGGGGTTTGCCGGGAGCCAGGAGGCGTCTCTCCGGGCTCGTGCCACGTTTTCATTCTAAGCTCTCCTCCTAAATGGTACCAAGAGAGACGAGCAAATTAAGAAATCTTTGCTGCACTCAGATATTTAATAGAAGCAGCCAGATAAAGGCAGGATGCACCCCATTTGTCAGCTGAATAAAAATTCAGATGAGGTAGTTTCCTGACGTGGTGCCAGGCACCATTAGGAAAGCATTTTATTTTCCCGTGTCGGTGACAGCATGCCGTTGGGGCCAAACTTCATCAGCCTGCAAGGTGCTGCTTGACGTCCAGCCCCGCACAGGCCCCGCACAGCCTTCTGTCTCGGGCAGCAGCTGCACGTCAAGGTGTGGCGACCCTGTCACCAGCATGTCGGCCCTTTCCCTTGATGGGATTTCCACTCGGAGAGTTTCAGGGGTTAAGCGGCCCTTTCGGTCACCAGCCCAGCGGGGGTGACATGTCACGCTGGCGGCCATTTTGGATGTACAGATGTTTTGGTTTGGCCACATCTGTAGGCAATCACTCTGCTTTCTGGGCAGGAATGGTGTTTTATTATGGGATTATATGTGTAATCTTGGATAAATAGTAGAAATTGGAGCACTTCAGTTGGAAGACTTGTTTTCTCTCCCAGAGAGCAGTGTAAATAGCAAACCAGAAACCATTTGCTTATTATTGAAGCAGTAATCGAACTTGCCAGTCTGGTCTCCTCTGGCTGCACCTCAGGGGTCAGAGTAAAAATCTTGGCAGGCAAGTAGCTGTGGGGTGTCAGGCCGGGCGCGGGGGGCCGGGGGCAGTGGCTGGGCTTTGCCCGGCCACCAGGGGATCTGGGCTGTGTCTCCGTGCCTCTTGGCATTTGGGGAGGCGGGGGTCGCTCTCCCCCCGCCCCCCGGCCGAATGTCTTCCCCACCAAGTGTGAGGAACGTGAAGCGTGGAGGTAAAGAGCGCGGGCGACCCGGGCTGTTATCGACTCCTTTCCCCAATTCTGGTAATAGATATAATGATGTTACCCAGTTTTGTTTTACATTTCCAAAACAGATGTACCCAATCCCTGTAAACTGATCTATGGTAATGCACGTAATTTTAATCTTCCATGTTAAAAGTAAAAACTGATCACTTAAAGCAGAAACATGTGTCCCTTCACCATAAGTTGGCACGGGACCCAGCCTCCCCCTTGCCACTTAACTGTCTTGTGGCTGCTGTTGGCCTTCTCGTGGTTTTGTCCTTGTCACGGCCCCTCCTCCTCTCCCACCAGAAGGCGTTTCTCGAGGGTGCCCCCCACTCCTTAGCGTCCTCTACAGTGGTGTGCACCCCTTGCCTTGGGTGTTGCCCAGTGTTGCAAAGCTTGTCACTTTGGGCTCTAGGGAATGGATCCACGGGCACGGATCCACTGGGATTTGGAAAGTGGAAAAAAGGCATCTCAGCGTCACGTTGGACTGTGGGAACCACTGTGATGAACGGTCAGCGAGACATGAGCGCCTCCGGACCGAGCTGCCGGCTAACGAGGAGCGCGGCGTGGGCGATGGCGGCGGCGGAGCACCCGTGTTCACGAGTACGGGCTGAAGGAAAGGCCCCGAGTTTTTCTGCCGGGAAGTGGGTTGTAGCTTCTTAACAGAGAGGTTGTTGCTACTCAGAGACTCACCAGAGGCAGCACTGAGGAAGGTCAGCCTGGAAATAACGAGTTGGGTGTCAAGACGGAGGCAGCCCCTAGTGACGGAATGGAGGGGCTTGGCCTAACGCGATGCCCACACGGGACACCAGATCCCCACGTGTCTCGTGACCAGCTGAGCATACCACACGTGGTGCCCACGTCTTTTCTGAATAGTTCCTGGTGGCCTTCACCGAAGGGCATGGCCTTCTGAAATGTCCATCCTTGGACCGTAACATGAAGAAGAGGTGAAGGCAAATCGCCGTCTTTTATAGCAGAGTTGGGTGAGGGTTGCGGGGCCCAGACTGCCGTTGGCTGACCTCCGTTAGAGGCAAAGGCATTTGGAGTCTGGAGACCAAGCGAGCCCAGGAGGAGTGTGGGAGCTGGAGGTGGCAGGTGCTGTTGGGGTGCTCGGTACCAGATGGCGGGGGTCAGGGAGCTAGCAGGGCCAGGGGCTGGAAGGCCTGTGTTGAGGAGACTCAGACTGCAGCCTGCTGTCAGTGGGGGCCTCGGAGGAGGGTGACGGGGTTGATTTGTGACTTAGAAAGATCACGTTGACAGCTCCATGGACAGGACTGAAGGCAGAGACCAAAGAAGAGAGGGTGGCCTTGTGCACTTCTGACATCTGTCCTTTGCTCACCTGCAGGGACCAGTGTCGCTGCTGGGACACCGTGTCTGTACATTCGCCCCCCACACCCCGCTTTGGCTTTGCGTTCTTCCCGTTCCATTCTTTGCTTTGTAAATGCTTTGGCATCCAAGATTTGGATAACTCCTTTCCCCTTCTTGGATTCCAAATTCTCCATTTCGGCCACAACTGAAGGGGAAGCCCATCAGAGGAAGGCACTGGGGGCCAGGGTGGGACGAGACCGGGGTACCAGTCTCCTGGACGACTCGGGAAGCAGACTCTGGGCCCCATCCCCAGAGTTCCGGACTCAGGAGGGCCGAGTCTCGGCGTGTCCCAAAGCTCCCAGGTGGGTCTGCCACTGCCGGTCCAGGGGCCTCACGCTCCATAGCAGTGATGAGACGCTTGGTGGCTGTAGCCCCCCTTTATCTTGGCTGGTGGATTCTGGAGCCTGCAGGGGGACCGCCAGGTGGCCCTGGATGGCACCAGTGGAGATGCTTTCCAAAGGGAGCCTCAGGTTGAATGCGGAGGAAGGGTCCTGTGGACTGGGTCCCCGACAGTCTGCGTGCACCTCGGGGGTGGGGGGCAGAATCATGCTGGCTGTGACCGTGCACAGAGGGTCCTGTTCTTCATCCAGAAACAGCACGATGAACACGAATTCAGTTTGGCAGGGGCCCGTTCTGTTCAGCGTACTTTCCCTTAATTTAATCACCCACGCAAGAGCCTTCCAGACGTTTGGATGTAAGCTGTTGGAAATGCAGCTGATTTTTCTCAGACGTACTCATTCTAGAACGGTGGGTGGGGAGGGGGCTGAGAGGTGGAGAGCCATGCAGACAGCTGGATGTTGTGCCACTTGTGACTCGAACGGCGGTGGCAAGGGCTCTGGAAGACACCAGGGGGGACTTGTGGGAGGAGCCATGGCCTGTAGCCAGACGCCCCTGGTGGGAATGCCAGAGCTGCCACTCCCCGAGCTGTGGCCCTGGGCGGGCACTGCATTGCTCTGATCCTCAGTTTCCTCACCTGGCACGTGGAATCATGACAGCTGCCCGGCAGGGGTGCTGTCAGGATCAGAGGTGCCGTGTGTGCCCCATCAAGCGTGCGACGGAACCCCAGTCAGCACTCAGTCCGTGTCATCTGTTAGCAGACTGCTGTGCTCTTCTTATTTTTCTTATTATTTTAATATTTGTCAACCCAACCCTAACACATTCATGTTGCAGAGTGTGAGAAAATAAGGACGTCATGCGAATCATCTTTTTATTTTTCTCCTTAAGAAATAATCTAGGTCAAAGGCTCCTTCGGAGTTCTCAACCGGGGGGCCAGTGGGCTCCCCAGGAGGCATTTAGTAATGTCTGGAGACCTTTTTTTGGTGATTGTCACAATGGGAGTGCTACTGGCAGGCAGGGGGTGAAGGCCAGGGACGCTGCTACTCATCCAGTGGTGCACAGGACAGTCCCCACAACAAAGGGTCGTGCAGCCCAAAATGCCAACAGTCTGAGAGAAGGCCTGGGCTGCCACTTTGGGATTCCAGGATTTTAAAGAAAGAACAGAAAACAGAAAACCAAGGTGCTGCGTGCTGAGCGTTTTCCGTGTGCCAGACATTTGGGTTCCGGGTTTTAGACCCTGAATGGTGCGGTGACCACGGCGATGTGGGCGCTCTGACTGACCCGTGTGCGGAGGAGAAACCTGCCAATCAGAGGACAGCGCCGCGTCTGAACGCAGGCCCTGGTTACGTCTGTCCTTGTGTCGCTGCGCCCATGGAGCGTCTGCTCTGGGCTGTGGGGACCGGGCGTGCGTGTGGTGGGCGGTGGCCACGTCCGGGCCCGGGAAGGAGGCAGAGGACGCACAGGCTGCTGCCAGGATCGGCTCCTGGTGCCACAGGAGGGAAGAGCGGGCAGTCTCGTGGGAGGGCCGTAGGGAGGGACCTGGCTTATCCCCAGGCAGAGCCCGTTTCTGGGGACAGCAGCACGAAAGGAAGGCCTGGAAAGAAATGGACTCTTCCCTGCCCTCTCAGGCTACATCCTCTGTCCCTGTTACTCTGTGCGCCAAGGAAGATGAATTAGAAGGACTTGGTGGCAGCCGGGCAGAACTGTGTTTAATTTAACCGCCGGGTGGCCTTGGGTAGGTGGTGTGACCTCTCTGGGCCACAGGGCCCCTGTCCAGGCAGGGGTAAGGACGAGATGAACACCGTGATGGTAGCCCCAGCGCACACGCGTCCGGCGCTTGCTGTGTGCCCATCACTGACTCGCACGCATGACCGCGTTTAAGCCTGCCACAGCCCCGTGAGATCGGTACTGTGGTGCGGGGCCGAGACCCGGGTGAGGCCGGTCAGGCCCTCGCTGCTGGCACAAAATTTTAAGGCAGGAGAGGGGGCAGTGCCAGAAAACTTGATTATTGAGAAAATATTGCAGTGCCATTTTTGAAAAGCAAATGCAGACTATCCGTGATGGACACACGATCAGAACTTGAAGTGAGACAGTGTCCTACGCTGTCCCTGCATGACTCGGCCTCACGGCCCTTGCCCCGGCCCTGCGTCACCCCCCATTCCGCAGATGAGGAAACTGAGGCTCGGGGTGGTTGCCTCTCTCCCCACCTCGTCCTTCTGGGCCTCCTGACTGAGGCGTCGGGACAAGGCAGGCGGCCTTTGTGCTGCCCAGAACGGTCCTCTGTGCGTCTATGTTCATCTGCCCCTCGCAGGGGACAGGAAAACGGAGAGTGAGCAGCGGGGAGGCAGGGGCCGCTGGCCGGTTCTGCTGTGCTCGTCCGGGCTGTTTAACATGCGTCCAGAACCCGCAGCGCCCTTTGAAATCGAAATGGACCAGGAAGCGTCCTGGGAGACTGAGCTCCCCAGCGTCTGGGGGGCACCTGGCTGTACTTCAGAGAGGAATCGGAGAAAGCAAAGACAAGGCCATTGTCAGTGACCCCAGATGGGACGAAAGGGGAGGCTTGGACCCCAGGAAAGAGCACGTGGCCACTTGAAAGAGCACTCGGGGCAAGAGGATGGAGCAATGCATAATCATGTTTTTCCTTTTTTGTTTTTAAACAATGTTCACAAACACTCATTCATCGTCTGTTCACAGGGTAGGCGCCACACATTCCATTTTGCTATTGAGAAATGGAAGCACAGAGGAGGTGTGGAATGAGCTTAGGGTGGCACCGCTTGCTTTTCGGGGACCCCCGTCCTGCGCTCCCGCCGCGGCTGCTCTTTCTGACCCTTCCGTTTCCTCTGCCGTGCAGGCCGTGCCACTTGCTCGTTCCACAGGGGCCATTTCTGCTCAGCTCATGGAAGATGTGGAACTCATGGTGTCTTTGCTGTGGAGGGGAGCAGTAGTTCGCCCACCCCAAATCTGCGCGCCCCAGCCACGCCCAGTGCCCCTTCCTGTGCATGTGCGACTCATTCCTCGGACCCCACTCTGGACTTGGCACTCAGAACCTGTTACATTTCACCGTGCCTCCGTCAAGATCTTTCTGAGTGTCTGCCTCCACAGCGGATGGTAATTACAAAATGGCCCTGACGAGTCAGTTGTCCCTGCGTCCATGGCCTCACGGTGCGGTACTGCTGCCCTGTCCACCCATCAGCAGGGTCTGTGTCTCCCCTCTCTCTGGCCCTGGAGCTGGCTTTGACTTCCAGAATGTGGCAGAAGTGAGGCGGCCACAATAGCCAACAGGTAGACACGACCCAAGTGTCTGTGGACAGGTGAATGGTGGAACAAAATGTGGGATATCTATGAAATGGAATATTATTCAGCCTTTAAAAAGTGAAATGTCGACACCTGCTACACCGTGAATGAACCTTGAGGACACTGGGCTAAGTGGAATGAACCTGTCACAAAAGGACACATACTGGGTGCCTCCAATTATAGAGACAGAAGTAGAATGGTGATTTCCAAGAGCTAGGGGGAGGGGAGGATGGGTTCGTGTTTAGTGGGGACAGAGTTTCAGTTGGGGGAGATGGAAAACTTCAGGGGATGAGTGGTGGTGATGGTTGCACAGCGCTGTGAATGTATTTAATTTTCACTGAACTATGCATTTAAAAATGGTACTGCCTTCCTGGAGACAGTATGGCAATCTTGACCAACAGAATTAAAAATATACTTATCTCATGACCCCTACACTTCACTTTTAGGGGTTTGTCCTAAGTAAGTAATCCTGGATCTGAGCAAAGATTTTTAGCTACACAGATGTCCACTGTGGCATCATCATATTTGTGAAAAGTTGGGACTAACTTAAATGTCCAACCAGAGGGAATTGGTTAAATCCTTTAAAGTATAGCCATGGAGGGGAATGCTATGTAGCTGTTAAAATTATGTTGTAGAAGACTATTCAATACATCATTAAAGCAATTTAATGTGATTTCCCTCAGATGAAAAAATACATTTATATAAAATGTTTTAAATATGATATACATGAGATAGAATTAAGGATGATTTTATTATTATTATTATTTTTTAATTTCTTGTCGTATATGCTTTATTTATTTATTTATTTATTTATTTATTTATTTATTTAATGTGGGGAGTTCCCTGACTGGGAAACGAACCCAGGCCACAGTGTTGACAGTGCCAAAGCCTTAGCCACAACACCACCAGGGAACTCCCTAAGGATGATTTTAATTGTTTTTAGCTTGTCCATACATTCTGCATGGTTCCCAGAAATTCTATATTCAATTGTTATTACTTTTAAATTAGAGGAAACAGAATGAATGTACTGATGACATTCAGTTAAAAATACTCATCAAGCAAAATATATTTTTTTAATTATGGGAAAGAAGTTGGGGAAATGTTGTCCTTCCCCCGCCTAACCTTTTTAACACGTCCTTTAAAAGCAGTGAGGCCGGGTGTCCATGTCTGTACTGCAGAGCGCAAGAGCCAAGATGCTGAGGACCTGGTCAGTGTCACTAAGGAACTTCTGTCCACTCAGCTCCCCACAAATCCTTGCTTAGGGAGCATGGCTCAAGAAATGTAAATGTGGTCCCCATCTGGCTGGCCCAAGGCAACTGGATGAGCACCAAGGCCTGAGGAGGACGCAAACCTTCTGGGTTGGAACCCTGGTACCAACCCAGGTACCAGGCTTTGGGTCTGTCTGCTACCGGCTTTGGGTCTTAACGACGAGAAACAGAAAGTCCAGCTTTTTGTTTACGTGAAGCAGGACCAGCCGCCATCTTGCTTGCACTGGTCCGTCCATTGGCTGAAGAGTGGAAGCCGGAAGATTCTTGGACACCGGTGGTTGCTACGTTTGCCCAGGAGAAAGCACTGGAAGTAGTTTAAGAATATCCAGGAACAGGGATTACTTCCTGGGTGAGTTAGTGGTCGGTCCCTTCCTTGAGTGGACCCTTGAGTTGTCTCTTGGGCGTTCCCTGGGTAAGGAGGGACCGTGCGCTTGGAGCACACCCAGTTAGCCCTGATCCTGATGCTGTGCCAGGTGCTGACACCCCAAATGCTTCCTGAGAAATCGAGGCATAGAGACAGAGCCTATCTGTGCCCCACATGGAGAGGCCAGAAGAAAAGACAAATGTTTTAAACTCTCAGCCACCCAGCCTCCTGTTCTTGATATTTTCCTAACATATGCTAACATATGCTTTCCTCAAGAACTTCAAAAACCTGCTTTTAGCAGCAATGAAAATAGGACCATGCGTCCAATTCAACTCTAAGCTTCATCGTTTCCCTCTAATACCATTACCTCATGTACAGAAGAAAATGTAAATCTAAAATATGCTGGTGATTATAACCTTTCTTCCTGACAGACATTGTAATATAAATGCACATAAATTGAATTTCTTCTTTAAAGAAATTTGAATACCTTTGGAGCATTTTAGCAAATCATGTGCAGCCCTCGTGGCACCACATCAATGATCTGTGGAAAAGGGATCTGTCTGTAGCATGACTTCTGAAATAGAAGGATGGAGCAGGGCCGGGATATGCCAAGAAAAATAGGACGTACTTTATTGATATTCAGAATTTATTTTATTAAAGTTGCACAAAAGACAGAGACATGGGGAGCTGGGGCTACCAGGGGAGGAGCCCCCGAGATTAACTCCCGAAGTCCTGCTCGTGTCATCTGCCTGCCAAAGTGGGGCAGCAAAGGAAGAAGGAAAGGCAGTGGCAGATTTTGCGTTATTTTGACTCTGCTCACTGGGGCCACCTGCAGAGGCCTCGTGTTAGCTATTAAATCAGCAATGGTAATGGTGGCGAGTGGGAGTGGAGGGCGTGGGGCATCAGAGGAGAGTTCTTGGGCCCAGATGTCCCGTGGGCACCAAGGAGGGATGTTTCAACAACCTGGTGCTCCCCAGCTTGCACCGGATGAGGACGTGGCAGCCCAAATCTCTTGTCTGAGTCAGGCCAAGTGCAGGGCTGCTCGGGGATTGATTGCTGGTTGTCACTGCTAGGCTGGTGGAGTTGAAAAAAATAATAATAGCACTGGCATCCAGCACTCAACCCTCTACACCCCTGCCCGGACCTGTCTTGCGCCTGGGTTCGCTGTTCAGCTCTGGGTTGGCATCTTTGAAAGTGATCGGTGCACTGGTCCTCGTGCCACTTTGGATCTGTGCCCAGTGGGGACCCAGGGACTCTGAGGCTGTGGTTTGGGGGCTTGGCCTTGGCTGGGTCTGGAGTTAGCCACTATCTGGAAACCTCTTGGATGTTAGCAAGGAGCTGGTGGATGTTGGCTGGGTGGAAATTGCAAGTGAGGAGCGTTGGTGTGGTGTCCCTCACCCGTAGGTGGTGGTCCTGTATTTACAGAGGACTCCTGTCCTCCAGAAGCCAGAGTGGTCTGTGTGCCCTGGGTCTCCTGTCCTGAGTGAGCCACCCCACATAGTCAATCTGGCTGTGTCCTCTTCTCCACCACCTCCCACTCCAGGGTGCTGAAAGTCCGCTGCCCACATTCTTTCCGTGAGAAGCTGGAGGCCCCACATCTCTCCAGCTGCCTGGAGGAGACATCCGGGGGCCCTTAGCTGGGTCAGGCTCCGAGCAGCTCTTCTTTGATTCATCAAGACCATGCACCCTCCTTACAAAGCAAAGCCCATCAGCCCATGACCAGGGATAGGACTACTGTAACAGCGAGAGGGTCTGCATGGGAAGCAGAAGAGGGGAGTGATGCGGAGCAGGGCCTCCTACCACGGACTGCTCAGTTTGGCATCCTGGCTCCATCACTTTGGGACTTTGGGCAAGTGACTTTCCCCAGCCTGTGCCTCAGCTTGTTCATCTGTAAAATGGAGATAATGCTGTGAGGCCAAACCCCATGAGCTGCCATCAGCGTTGGTCAGGCACTGTCAATTAACGGCAGTTTGATATGGTTCATCCTAATAGTACATGCTCGTGGGGTCCTCCTGAGGCTCACGAACAGAAACCTGTATACACTTAGAGCAGCGCCGAGCACGTGGGGTGCACTCGGGGAGGGTTAGCACTGGTGTTCAGTCTCACCTGTCACTCCCTTGCCCAAGGGAGGATGAGGGGCTTTTTCTTGAAGCGGGGTGGGGGTGGGGTGTCTGGTCTCATGGGCTGTTGGGAGGAGAGTGGTACCACTGACCCAGATCTCCTCTCTCCCTGTCTCCTCCGGTCCCCTCCTGTCCCACTCACCTGCACTGGGCCCCAGTCATCTTGTGACAAATGCATTCGTCCAGCCAGAGCCGAGACCTGGGGGAGGCAAGATTCCGACAAACACTAATCAAGACAAATAATATTTTAATGGAATATTTTTAAGCCTCGGAATTAATGCAAAAAATCCACAATGAACCAAATATGAAAATTTTAGGCAAGGCAGCACCCGGACAGAGAGAGGTGAGTCAGGTGAGTGCAGGGGAGGGAAGGGTTGAGGCTGGGGGTGGGGAGAGCAGGCTCCCCTCATTTCCTCTTGAGCCTCTAGTTATTGCCTCTCCCTCTTTTCCATCTGTGACTTCTAGTTGGGGCTCTATTTCTTTTTTTGTGAATTTGGATAATTTATTTGTGTTTGAAACAAAACCCCAACAACAGCCACTCGCAGCCCTGCGACGTCGTGGCTGGTGGTCCGCAGAATGGAGCCACTGGCCGGCGGTCTGCCCCCATGCAGCACTTGTTGCAATCACATAATGACGCGTTAGCCTGAACCGTACTGATTTATGGAGGATCCATCTTTCTGCGGGTCTCCGTTCCACGGGGTTCCCTGCCAGGAGGTTGTCAGAGAAACTCATGTCACTAGAAGAGAAAAAGCAAACAGAGAGCGTGCCGTTGCACACGTGCAGCGCTGGGCACCGCGCTCCCTCCCCCACCTCCGGTACCTGGGGAGACCTGCGGGCCCCTCAGCTCACAGCCTGAACGTGGGCGTCTTGGTTCTGGATAACGGCGACCACGACTTGGCGTGCCCAGGAAGGTACGCCAGTGCGTCAGGCCCCTCAGAAAGGCAGCCCTGCCCCTAGCCTCCAGGGGACCCCTCTCTGGGAGGCTGATGTCCCTGAGACTTCACTGAGATGGGGTGATGGAGGCATCCACCCCGCGTCGTGGAGGCCAGTTGACGAGGAAGGGGGAGAGGTGGGAAAGGTGTCCGCTTTGCTCACGTGATGAGAATATTCGTCGAGGGAATCGCTTCCGCTTCCTTAATTGATGCTTCGCCCCTTCATTCCACACCTTTATGTTGCCTGCCCGTCATGGCCTGCCGCTCCAGGCATGGAGAGGCCGCAGGGATGGAGCACAAAGTCCCTGCTCTTGTGCAGGTGCCCTTTCTGGGTCGGGGGAGAGTAAGCAAGGACGTCAGCGGTCAGGAAGGGGTACGGCCTGTTAAGAGAAATGAAGCCGGTTAAAGGGACAGAGTCGTAGGAGGGCTGCTCTGAATCGGGGATCCGGAGCGGTCCCTCTGACTCGGTAACACTTCAGCAGGGATCTGGATCAAGTGAGGAAGCCAGGTGGCTGTCTGAGGGACAAGGAGCAGTAAGTGCAGAGGCCCTGAGGCATGAGTGTATTTAACGTGTTCAGGGGACTGGGGAGAGGCCAGTGCGATGTTCACGGAGAGGGCGAGCGGGAGAGCGGTCGGTGGAAGCCACCGGAGCAGCAGCTGCAGGGCCTTGCAGGCGCTGTGGGGCTTGGGTTGCGTTTTTTACAGCATCACTTTATGGAGGCAGGTTGTGCATGTCGTAGAGTTCACCCCTTTCAAGTGTACGACGCAACGCTTTGTAAACATACCACGTCACACACCCACGGCCCTACCTGTATTTCGGAGCGTGTTCATCGCCCCGCAGGGTCCCTCGTGCGCCTTGACCCGCGTCTCTGTTTCCCTCGGCCCCGCAGACGGCCACTGTCTGCGTCCCGCCGTCTTTGCCTTTTCTGGATTTTCCATCTAAGTGGAGTCCTACAACACGGGGCCTTGTCTGCCTGGCCCCATGCACCGAGCACAACGTTTTGGAGATTTTTCTGTGTCGTAATTGCTATCCAGAGCTCATTCCTTTCCAGTGCCATGAGGTATTCCAACCTGGCTTGCGTTTCCAGCAGTGACGGGACTGCACCGACGGGCCTGCTGCCTGGGAGATGCATCGTGACAGTCCCTGAGCTGTGTCACAGGGGAAGCATGGGCCCTGGCGTCGGTGTGGCTGAGGGTTCGTCTGCTTCGGCCCCTTGTGCAGTGTTGCCCTTGGACAGCTCATTTCACTATTTGAGTCTTTGTTTTCTCATTTTAAAAAATGATTTAGTTTTTATTGTGGTAAAATACGTGTAACCTAACATTGGTCATTTTAACCATTTTCTTCGAGTGTGCAGCTCAGCTCAGCGGCAGTAGGTGCACCACATCGTTGTGCGGCCATCACCACCAGCCTTCTCCAGAGCGTTGCCATCTTCCCCAGCTGAAACTCCTTCCCCAGTAAACAGAGTCCCCACGCCCTCCCCGCCCAGCCCCTGGCCCCACCATTGCCCTTCCTGCCCCTGTGGAGGGCACTACGCCAGGTACTTCCCGTAAGTGAACTCGGGCATTATCTGCCTTTGTGTTTGGCTTATTTCCTTTAACATAATGTCTTCTTAGTGTGCTGTAGCAGGTGTCAGACTCGTTCCGTTTTAGCTGACTAACGTGCCATATGCTGCACTTAACAACCTGGAAATGTACATAGGGCTCACATGTATGTCACTGTCACTATTAGAAGGGTTTTGGGTCTTTATTTAGAAGTTGGTTGATGATTTTGTGATCCGAAATATGCCATAGGAGCTTATCTCTTATTTATATTCATTAGCCTAGAGCAGTGGTTCTCAACCTGTGGGTTGTGACCCCTTGGAACTGTATTAAAGGGTTGTGGCATTAGGAAGGTTGAGAACCACTGGCCTAGAGTAAAGTTGGTTCCATTAGATGGTGCTTTATTTAAAGTCACAGTTTCCTAGAACCTGTGGATGACGTTAAGTAAGGACTTAGTGTACTACATCATTTCTTTTGATCCATTCATCCATTGATGGACATTTGGGTTGTTTCCACCTTTGGGCTATTATGAACAATGCTGCTGTGAACATGGGTGTGCATGTGGTTTTTAGGATGAGGTGAGGACAGCCACCCCGCCAGCATAACTGTCCCAAGGATGAAATGAAATGATTTGCATCAGGTGCGTAGCACGGGGCCTGGCGCACGCACAGTGCCCAGTGGACCCCATTCCCTAAGGCCTCAAGAACAACGGAGCTGTTCTTATGCAGGTATCTGGTGGGGACATTTCACAGGACAGCTGACGCAAAGGGAAGGCAAAGGGAGTTTTCCTCTTTCTAAATAGAAATACAGTTGCTGTGATAAAAGTAACGTGACCCCACTTTTTAAAATTTAGAAAATTGAGAAGAAAAAGACTCGACCCGTAATCCCGCCTCTTTTGCTGAGTTTCCATGCCCTCCTCTTGCAGAGGGATTAAACAGACTGCATCTCAGTCAAGCAGAGGGAAACTGGAAGGGCTTGAAACTGGGGGGGCTCTGTGGGGGTGGGGGAGGTGGGGAAGGAGCCCCACGGAAGACCCTCCTTCTGGAAGAGTGATGCCAGTGTTTGGCTGTCGGACCCCCCGGAGCCCGGCTGGTTCAGCCCGGCTGGGCTGCAGCTTTTGGCTTGGGCCCCGAAGGAGAGAGGGAATCACAAAGAGGAAAGATCATGTCCTTAACTACTAGGTATTAATATCCTGCTTAATTTAATTTCGGCTTTCTGCGCCGGTGAGCTCCCTTCCCTCTAACAGGCAGTGTCAGCCTGGCAGGGAGTTCCTGACAGTATCAAAAGAGGATTTAGCTCTGAACCCTCGCCATGAAAGCGTCTCTGTCGGCGCCCAGCGCGTGCTTTCAGAAGAGAGCATTGTGTCCCGTGACGACGGTAATTGAGTGAATGAGGCCTGGCACCTGGGCCTGCACGGCGCGCTGATAAGGACATAAAGACAGGCTTCAAGGGCCTGCTTGCCGGAGGCACAGCGGCTGGCACAGCCCGGGAGGAGGGAAGCGCGGACGGCCCCTGCGGGCCTGTGGAGCGGGGCCCGGGCAGAGCAGGGGCCGGAGCGTGCGCGTCTCGGCACCATCCGGGGACGCTCCGGGGACACATGCAAGTGGCAAGTGGGCGGGCCTGGCCCAGCTGGTTCGTGCGCCCTCTGGTTCTTGAGAAACATGGTGGTATTCTTACTTGGCCAGCCCCTGTCTAGCGAGCTGCGTGAGGACAAAGCTCCAGCCTCCGTCGTCTGGGCTCGTGTGTGCTCAGTCTTGTCTTGAAGGGTTGCGTGGGCACAGGAAGACTAACGTAGGGTCCCTGTGAGTCTCAGCGGTTAAGTTCCCTCGTGACCCCAGGTGTGGCCACTTGTCTCACAGCCCGGAACAGGGTTGCCCATCCCTCTGGGGGCTCTGGGCTCATCACAGTGCCCTTCGTACCTTCAAGAGGGACAGTTCCTTTCTGGACCTCCCTCTGTGAACTAGAGACATGTTAACTGCAGGGTTATTGCCTCTCCACCCACCTACCCATCCGTCTGTCCATCTGTCTATCCATCTATCCACCATCTACCCATCCATCCACTAACCCTTTATCCACCCACTCCCCCATCCACCAATATCCCATCTATCCACCCACCTACCGACTCCCATCTATCCACCAGTATCTCATCCATCCATCTACCAACCCCCTATCCATCTATCCACCCACCCATCAACTCCCATCCATCCGTCTGTCCATCCGTCCATCCATCCATCCATCCATCCATCCATCCATCTATCCTTCCAACTTTGGAGAGAGACTTATGCTTCAGGTATTAGTGGATGGCATCTTTTAATGGACTTTTAATGGTGAGAGCTTTGGACCAGAAGTTGAAGCTTAAATCCCTAACTAGCTGTTCTTACCTTGGCTAAGTCATTGCTTTAGAATTTGCCACAATTGGGACCTCTCCTAGTTAGAGACAGGCTAACTTTTTAAACCATCGCTCCCAGGTTTCAGTGGCTTTACATCACCTAAGTTTATTTCTTATTCAGGATCCAAAATAGATGGTCTTGGTTCTTGGTTGGTGGACAGCTTCCTTCCATGCAGTGACTCAGAGACCCAGGCCTCTTCCGTGGTGAAACTCAGCCCTCCTCTAACCCAGGGAGCCCTTTCTGTTCTGCTGGGACATGAGGAAACAGAAATGAGGATTAGCTGTGGGAGGCTGGGAAGTGGTGCACATCACTTCTCACATTTTGTCAGAGAGGACTCAGTCCTATGGCCACAGCTGACCGGAAAGGTGGCTGTTTGCCCCGGAGGATGAGGAAGCATGGACACTGGGAATGCCAACGGGTGCCACCACTGGGCCTCCAGATGGTTTTTGATCACAAAGGAGCAGTAACATGTTAGATACCCAAAGAAACAGGTGGGTCAAAGGCTTCCAGATGTCCTTTACTCCCTCAGCAGGAAGTCAGGTGTTACCTGCCTTCCCTCTGACTGCTGCCAAAGGGGGTGATTCTCTAGCTGCCCAAACAGCCTTAGTGACCTTGGGCCCAGAACCTTTCTGATACGACCAGGACCCTGTTTTACAGTGGAGGCAAGATCATCCTCTGTAAAGATTTGACACTGGGAAGAAACCAAAGGTCCGTAGTACCATCTGATCATACTCTTCATTTGTCTGGAATATTCTGATGAAGAAGGTTATACCTCGTCTTTCCTAGAAACATATGTAAGTATTTATTTCAAAATCTTCATCATCATCACTGCCAACATTTACAGAGCCCTCACTATGTGCTGGGCACTGTTATGAGAGTTTTATGTAATTACATAATCTACTTACTATAACCTTATGATTATTATCCCCATGTTAGGGAAATATGTGACAGGAAGACATTTACCTAAGATCATGCAGCTACTAAGCGGTGGTAGGGCAAGCAAGAACGATTTTGGGGACTTTGCTTGAGCCCCATAGCATCGAAGTGTCATGGCGGGGCCTGAGGCCCCCATGCAAGAGATTTTCCTGAAGGTCTTTCTTAGGGCCATTTACACTCTGGGTCTCAGTTTCCTCCTCCACAAACTGGGGGTGCCAGTCACTGCCTTGACTCTTGGGGCAGCTTTATGGAAAGGACCATGGAAGAGAATGGGTTTGGATGCACTTGTCCCAAGTACTCGATGCCACAGATGCGCAGAACTGCTGCTTTGGGTGTGCTAGCAACTGCTTACAGGCCTTTTCCTGCCCTTGGCCTCCAAATTGCTAAAAAGCCTGAAGTGAGTTATTCAGCACAGTGAGGGCTCATGACAGAACATGGTGTTCCCATGAAGCCCTTGCTTTGGAATATGAAGCTCGGAAGCGTTAGGGTGAGTGGGACAGCCTAGAGCAGTGGTTCTCAACCTTCCTAACGCCACGACCCTGTAATACAGTGCCTCACGCTGTGGTGACCCCCATAACATTATTGTCGTTGCTACTTCATAACTGTCATGTTGCTACTGTTATGAATCGTCATGTAAATATCTGATATGTGTTTTCCGATGGTCTTAGGCGACCCCTGTGAAAGGGTCATTCGACCCTCAAAGGGGTCACGACACAGGTTGAGAACCGCTGGGCCTAGAGCCTTCCCCCGGTCCCCGGCAGCCTGCTCTGCTGTGCGTGTTCGAGCGGAGGCGCTCCGCATCCCCACATCCAGATGTTTGCTGCCCTGCCGAGCTGTCTTCTCAAGTGAGCCGTCGGGCACCGGCTCTTGGGGTTACATCCTCCCGTGGGTTCTTTTCCCCCGGCTGGGGTGCCCGGCAGGGAATGCCGAAGGGCTGCAGCAGTTTGTGTTCTCTCTTTAAAAGCACAGATTTGCTAATCTGTTCTACAGCTGCGTCTGACTGCACTCAAGCGAGAGTGGGCGGAATGGGGCGCGGGCTAGTCAGCCTCGGGGAGAGGCACGGACCCCTCCCCCGACAGCGCACCTGTGCAGGTGTGACGGACAGCTCCCCGTGCAGAGTCTCTGAAGACGGAGCCCCCCGCCGGCGCTGGAGGAGCGGGCGGGGTGTTGCTGTATTACAGCAAAGCTGGACCTTGCCTCTTGGAGCATTTCTGGTTCTATCTGGGTTCTCTGGAAGCAGTTAGAAGAAACAGCTGGATGTTTGAGGGGAAATGTCGAATGTGCTTAGCATCTTTGCAAAGCCGGTTCCCATTTAGAGAAAGGAGTGATCGGAACCGATTCTCCCTGGACCAGCTCTGTTTTCCCTATGCAAAGAGTTTTTGCCTGAAACTTCCAAATGTTTATAGGGCGGATTAAACAAGCAAGAGGTCATAAAGTGCAGCTGCTCTTTGAATATAAGAGTCTAGGGCCCAGGCAACTGATTATTGATAGGTGTTGAGTGCCACTTGCAAAGTCCACAGCCGGCCTGCCTTAAATAACTCTAAATAGTCCCAAACAGTTCTGAAGAGGTTTCTAGGATTAGATCACAGCCTGGCAAAAGCAGAGCAAGTCTGCAAAAGTCCTAGGAGGATTTAAAACTTTTTTTTTCCTTTTGTTTCAATCTATCAGATCAAGCAGCTGATGCAAACTTTGGATCAAATTGAACCGTTTAGTAATTCATATATTTTTTTTATTACAATCAGCTGGAGGAATTCTGATTGGCAACTGGCTCAGAAGAACATTCTTGAGGGTGTTTTGAAAGTCTCACCAAGATCAAGGCTGGCGAAGCAAATTACTGCCGTCGTTCCGTAAGCAAGGGGGGATTTGTTCCCTTCCTCCTGCACGCACTCGGTGGCCTGACTGGCAGACGGGCAAGGGCCTAACTGAATGTCTTAGTCTACTGGGATGCTCTGACGGGATACCATGGCCTGGGGGGGCTTAGACAACAGGCATTTATTTCTCACCGCCCTGGAGGCTGGGAAGTTCAGGAGCAAGATGCCCGCCGTTCGGTTCCTGGTGAGAGCTCTCCTGGCTTGCTGACGGCCTTGCGCAGCACGGAAAGATGGCTTGTTTCCTCTCGTGTGTCTTCCCATGAAGGCCTTAACACCATCAGGAGGACGCTACCCGCACGACCTCCAGCAGGCCCTCTCTCCAAATACCGTCACCCTGGGGTTACGGCTTCAACATGTAAGTGTTGGAGACTACAGCTTATCCCATCGCTTCAGGCCATCAGAACATTGAGGAAACCAGGACGCACGTGGCTCCCCGAAATTACGTGTGCTAGAAATGCTTCTGCATAATCATGGGTGCAGGTGACATGGTCCCCCAGGAGGTCTTGCTCCATACCGGGTCCCTCATGTTGTGAGCCAGACCACGTTGGCACAGCCAGGTCTGGAACAAGATGAGGTTCCCAAGGACCAGCATCATCTGTGGGCTTCTCCGCCAGCATTTATTCCCTGGAAGGTGGGTTTCATCCTTTGGAGCTCAGTGTTAGAGATAAACCTGGCTGCACAGGTAAACTCTTTGAGAGGACTGTTTATGCCAGGTGGTTCCCTTGGCTTCCGAAATCTCAGCCTTTCACTTGGCCATATTTTCAATAGAGAAGACAGCTAATGGGAGCAAGTTCCTTCCATTAGAAACATACCCACAGTTAACAGCACCGAACCACTTCAGTTGACAGGAGACCAATTATTAATTAGATGGATGGCCTTTTGTAAGTCCCTCTGCAGCCCCTGGACCACTAATGGGTTTATGGCCCCTGCATTAAGGGACTTGGTTCCTCTGTGCTTATCATTATCCACAGGTGCTGGCAGTTTGAGGGTCACTGCCCCCCAAACAGCTGCCCTGTGGACACGCTGTCCAGTGCTACCACCGGGGTGATGGCAGGAAGCTGAAATAGGAGAGGATGGTTTGTTCCGTTGCCCTTCTTAGCTGTTTGATCTTGGCAAAGCCCCTGGAGTATTTTTTTCTTGGTTCCCTCATCTGTACCTGTGGCAGGTGGATCCTCTAGTTTTCACCTGCCCAGCCTCCATTCCCCCTTTCTTTTGATAACAGCATCTTTGTTTTCCTCAGGAAACCATTCGCTTAGCCCATTTGGTTTTCGGAGAGCTGGCTGCACTCTTGGCTAGGGGTGGTCATGTGACCCAGGCCTGTCCAATCAGAACAGTGCATCCTTCTAGCCCTAGTGATTGGCTCCTATCCAGCCAGAGCAAAGCCACTCAATTCACTGGCACCATGTACACAACTGTCACACTAGAGACTACAGCTTATCCCATGTACTTTCCTCTGTGCTCTGCTCTGTTCACGTGTTGTAAGTTCTGAAGCTTGGTAAGTTTCTGTAATTCTTCAAAGAATATCCAGAAGACTTGAAAAGAAACCCATTGCTTTTGTAACACACTATAGAAAATAGAATCGCTTCAGGTCTTGGCTGGTGGGGCTGAGAAACACCGATTTGATGGGGAAGCCTATAGGCCTCTACTAATCAAGGGTCTCACTACTGCCGTAAAATACAGTGCATGGCGCTTAATGGTTTAAAACTCGCAGTTGAATTTTCATCTATGCCCTGTCCCGCTGACCATGGGTAGGAGAGGACTCTCTCCCCAAAGTCATTCAGAGTGCAGAGTCTTTCCACCTGGTAGCTCCGCCACTGCCTGCACCTGCCAGGTCGCCCCTGGATCTTTGTGTTCTGACAGCAAGCAGCGACAAGAGAAAATGTGGAGTATAGTGCCAGGGTTTGATACACCAGGCTTGGCAGTGATGCACAACAGCTCTCTCCACGTCCTGCTGGCCAGAACTCAGTCACATGGCCATCCTGACTGCAAAGGAGCCTGGGAAATAGAGTCCAGCTGGGTGCCCCAGGTGGGAGAGGAAAAAATGTAGGTAGACAGCAGCCAGCTGGCCTCTGCCACACCCAAGTATCAAAATTACAGGTTGGTGGTTCTGCTGACAACATGTTTTATTTGTGTGACTGTGGATATCCCAGGTGTGCTCTCCTTCTGGGACTGAGCTCTACAAATCAAACAATAACAAACAAAAACCAAACCCCTCAAAGCCAGCCATTTCTCAGACTTTCTGGCTCCAGGAGATCTGAAATATTTAGACCTGGCAGGCTTCTTGGTTCTCATCGAAAATGTCACATTTGTCTGAGGTGATTTATTTGACATTGGGAAACAGGATTGAGGGGTCCAGTGTTGCACTAGTCAAAACTGGGCGTCTTTAAAACTGTCTGTTCTCTTGTTTGTTACTGTCTTGACATGTAGTTCCCATGCAAGCTGGAGTTTCATGCATGTCCAGTTAGCTGAGGCTCCACTCTGGTTCGATGGGTGACATGATGCGTGTTCATGAGAAAATCATTTCAAGGGCTACAAATGAGTCCTTCAGTAATACCCAGGAGTCATAATGTCTGTGACATAATGAACCTTCCTAAATTACAACCTACACTAATTAGATCACTTATTGCTACATTCCAGGCCCTGAAACAATTTGCTTAAAGTGATAGTTACCTCTAATGAAAAGATACATAACGGAAAATGTCAGCAACCTTTTAAATCCTCCCTGACTTCTCAGGAGGGCTGTCGAGTGCAAAGTGCTTACGGTGGAGCAGCGTCTTTTGTCACCATTTCCACCCGAATTAGGCGGGTATTTTTTGATCCCTTGGAAGAAGAGAGAATTCCTGAGGGAAGGAACAAGATCAGGCCAGGGCTAGCTGCCTCCTCCAGGCCTTTTCCTGCCTGCCCTCCCCCAGCATTCACTGCGGCTGACACACTCCCAGAATCTTGCCTAGAAGGATTGAGAGGGACCAACTGCTTAGGGGGTGGGGGGCTTTCCTTCAACGTGTGGGGTCCCTGGCCACCTGACAGGGGTGAGTTCCATGTCTCTCCCCAGGTCCTACCTGCATGCAGCCACCTCCCGATGAGGTTGGAAGGGGTGCTCCTGCGGTGGGGGCTGATGGAAAACGGGGTTGGGAGAGCACGGGTTCTGTGGATCCGAGCTTAGCAGTCAGGCCCTCAGCAGGAAATAGGGTCGTTGGCGGGGGCCTTGAACCAGCACTGTTTGCAAAGATGGGGGCTGGATGCAGAGGAACCCAAGGGATGACAATGGAGCCGCTGCCACCTCTGGGCCCAAGGGGAAAGGGGAGGGAGCAGTTGTCAGAATCCAGAAGAGAGGCCTGTATGTGCAGTGGGCTCTCAGTTAACCAGCGCCCATGGGGATTGGTAGATGCTGCATAACTATAAGGAGATGCTCTGTTAACTGGCAACATCCAAGTAACTGGGGTGCTTGAGAGTGCCAGTTGCTTGAGTTCCTGTTACCTGAGAGTCTCCTGTAGAAAGAACCTTCTTGAGCCACCTGCCGAGGCCTGTAGCAGGTCCCAGGTGCCCTCCCAGGGAGGGGGCAGCGAATAAATGCCCCAGCTCACGCCCAGCATTGCCTCTCCGCCTCCCTCTCTAGTCTGTCCTGTTGCAGGGACCCTGTTGGTCCCAGTCTCCTGTGAGCTGGGGGGCAGGGGGGTGGCAGGGAGGGTGTGGGGCTTCTTGGTCCTGCCTGTTGGTGTCACCTCCTGGGCCACAGAGCAGGGAGAGGGGAGAGGAGTGCAGCTTCACAGGATGCGCCCACAGATGTCTGGCACAGGCGGCTTCCTCCTCGGGTCTGTTGTCTGGGAAGCCATCTTCCCTGCCTGCCACGGCCCCACCTCTTCCTTTGTCCCCTGGGGCCCTGAGCTGCCGCTGTCCTCTGGGCAGGCAAGGGCCAGCACTCTGGTCACCCAGGGCCTCACCAGTGGTTTGGTTCTTTCTGAGGATCAGTGGCTGCCTGTCAGGGGCATCTAATGACACTGTATTAGTCCTTCCCTGCCCTGAGAACAGCCCAAATATAGGGCTGCCTTGAGTTTAGGGGTGTACCCTGACAGCCCGAAGGTCTGTCTGTGTGAGAACGGACAAGTCCCCTCAGAAACAGGTGAAAAACCAACCCACTCAGAAAATGGGATGTTTCTGCCACACACTCCTCATTCTTAGAAAAAATCTGGGGAATCTCTGTGTCAGGGCCAAAAGATAGTCCCTGAGTTTGGGGTTCTTGTTAAAAACGCCCTTGAGAGCAGCCCTTGGAAAAGAACAGGACCCGCCTTGTAACCAGACGCCGCTCGTTTGCCTCAGGCCTGCGGGTCAGGAGTCGCCGCAGAACAGTCTGGCCCCTCTGAATGCGTCAGGTCATCTGTTTGTCGTCCCTGCCGATCCTCAGAACAGCTTTGAGAATGGGGCCCACGGCACCTGTCCGGGGAAGCTGGCACGGTGTGGCTGGAGTCGGGGTGCCAGCCAGCTCTTCGCCACACGGAAGCTGAGGCTCCTCCTCCACCAGCCATGCGTTGCAGGCCCCACTGGGGGAAAGGAAACCCCGAAGGAATGGTAAGAGACGACTCCTGCACTCCAGGAGCTGAAGGTGCAGCTGAGGAGACAAGGCAAACCCTCGGGGAGGAGTCGTGGGTGCTGCAGGACTCAGACGCATGTGTGTGTGGGGGGGAGCGGGGTATAGGCTACCCACACTGTTCCAGCTGTCCTCATTTCCCCCCCTCCCCTCCTCTGTGATGCCACTCAAGATTCCCAATCCCAGGGAAGAGTCTGATTGGTTGAGCTGGGGTCATGTACACGCCCACTGGGCATGGGACGGCAGGGCACCTTGATTGACAGTCTCACCATGACTCTACACGTGAGAGAGAGGTAGTTTGCCCAAAGGCAATCAAGTTGCTGGTATTAAAAGTATATGGGATTTATAATGGGAACAAGTCACCAGATGTCCATTAGGCGAAAGACACTGTCACATTTCTATGTTTTTACCCCCACCGCTACATCTCCGCAAGGTGGGCAGAACGGGTGGCATCGTATTCACAGTAGAGGAGGGAAGGCAGAAGCCTAGAGAAGGGAGTGACTTGCCCAGGTGACACAGAGCATCCAGCTCACTCTTGTGCCATCACCTGCCCCACCCTTCAGGCCACGCAGCCTGTGTGTGCTTGCTCAGGCCACCCAAGGCCTGCCTGGCAAGGGCGGGGCTGGGGTGAGCCCCAGACAACCAGGAACATGCCCGGCCGCCGCAGGCTGGAGGGAGAGTGGGCCATGGGTCAGGTCAGGGAGAAGCTGCCTTGTCCTAATAGTTTCTCGCCGGGGATGGGCAGGCACGAACGCCCACACCCCCTCCCGGGGAATACAGGCCTCAGCCCAGCCGTGGTGCCTGCTGCGACTCCACCTTGTTGGAAGGAGGGTCTGGCGTGTGAGGGGAGGGGTGGTGGTGGGCTGGGGTCTTGGGATGAGCAGTGCAGGTAGGGGAGGTCTATTTCTACAACCCAGGAAAAGAGCACAGCGGGCCTTCCTCCATTCTGCAAAATCGTCAGAAGCCCTGAAGCCCCAAGTCCCTCCCCACTGAAAGCAAACAGCCCGGGGTGAGAACTGCGTCTTCTGCCCAGCTCCCACGGTGGATCACAGGCCAAGACAGTGCTGTCCCAGCCCCAGTCCTGCCACATACTGCCTGTCACCTTGCGTAAGTCACGGAGCTCCCTGGATCCCATTTGTGCAATTTCAGGATTGCATTAGGAAACACTAATACAATAGTTAAAGTAATGCTCAGGAGCAATAGTGCACTAAGTGCTGGTGGCAGGCGACAACTCCCCGGCCACCGAAAATTTGAGCTCTTCCTGACATAGAGGGGAGTTTCTCCTAAGAGGGAGTAACTCAGCCAGGGACTCTACTTCCCTGGCCCCTGGTGTACACAGGGCTCTGTGTTCCAATAAAACTTTATTTGCAAACGCAGGCTGAAAGTAACCTTTGGGACAGAGAATACCTGTATATCGTTTTCTAGATCTGCCTGTTCGGAACATTTGCCAATCACCAAGTTAGTAACGTTCACTAATCTGTATCTGCCCCGTGCAGGAATGTGGCAGGGTTCTGGGTCTTACTGTGAAATTCTTCCAACATTTGTTGACCCCCTCTCATGTGCCAGGGGCTACGTTCTTCTGGAATTTGTGAATGACAGAGGGTCTGATTCTGCCCACAACAGTATATCCTGTGGGACATGCCTGCCTCTAATTCAGATTAGGGCGGAAAGACAGACTCCTCAGCTGGCGCGACACACGCACACACAAGGCAAGGGTTCCTGCTATGTCACGTGACACTTCGACATACATCCTCAGGACCTGTCACGCTGTCTCTTCTCCTGCCCGAGGCTAGCAGCAGAGTCGTTCCAAACCCCACGAGATGGCATTGGCACAGGACAGCGAGAGCCCGTATTCCCACATTGTCACAGGGAGCTGCCTGTAGACTATAGACACACCTGCCTTGAATTGTTACGTGAGGGGGAAGTAAAGTCGTAACTGAGTTAAGCTACTGGCATTGTGGGGGTGATCTGTCACAGCACCCGGCATAATCCTAACTAAGCAAGTGCTTTGTGCACGCCACCTCATCTAAGCCTCTCAGCAATCTTCTGACACAGATCACCCCAGTTTTGCAGATGAGGAAGCTGAGTCTCAGAGAGGTTAAGTGGCTGGTCCAGGGTCCACAGCAAGTAAATTAAACAGCCTGAACTCTAACCCGGCGACGTCTGTCTCCAATGGCCATGCCTCTGACCACATCCGGTGGCTCTGATTCTGATCGGTGCCAAACCCACCCCTCCTCTCCAGCCCCTGCAGTCAAGCCCAGAAGAAGCAGGGGATGGTTGTGTCCCGGAATCATATTAATGGGGTGAGACAGGATTTCCCTGGGGCAGGGATCTGAAGGCCAGAGGGCACACTGAAAGTGCAGTCCTCCCACCATGGGGAGAGCAGGTTTGCCAGGGGTTTGGAGATCCCTGCCTGCAGATCTGGGCAGAGCTGCACACCCCAGATCCCGCATCCCTCCTGGGCCATGGGGGAGAGATGTGGGGCCAGCTCCAAGTGGGAGGACCCCCAAGGTCCCCTTATCATTCCTGCTCTATCCAAAGTGTTTTTCTGTGCAGGCCAGTGAGGTACCTCTCTCTTTGGAGCCAAGATGTCCAAGGCTGACAGGCTAAAACTGCCCGCTTGCTTTTAAGTGTCAGGAGATGTAAATAGTTTTAGTCTTCAGTGGTTTCTGATTGAATATCCTTTTGAAGTAATGATAGCTATAATTTAAAGCAACAGTTACCATATTTTCCTTGCTGGCTGGCCTTCTTTGAAGCACTAAGTATAAATCTGCTTAAAATCTTAAAATAGCTGTAGCTCTGTCTCAATGTTCTACCAGGAGCCAGGGAGATTCGGCCTCTAATTGCCGTCATCTGTAACCAATATCAGCCGCGCAGCGGGCTCGTGACAAGGTGGCTGGGCGAATTGCTCTGACGTGGACAGGAAGGTGGAAACAGAGACACGGTCCCCCTTGGGGACCTTGGCTTTGGTAGGAGTTCGGAAGAAACCTGTCCCGAAATTAGGACCAAATGGGCTCTGGGCTGTCTTTTCCAGGCCCTTCCAGGAGCCTGGGTAGACAGGAGAGGGGCCTCCTTGCAAAATAGAACTCAGAAAGTTCAAGGGGGACAAGTATTTGGTCTGAGCCGATGGAATCCCTGGGATGAGGTATGACGTACCCCAGCCCAGTGCTTCATTCTGGAAGATTCCTGTGTGGCTGGTCACCAACATGGAGCAACACATAACCATTTCCGCGGCGCTCCAGCAAACGCGTTTGCATCTGACATGCACTGCGGCGTTTTCCTTCGTTCCCAGACACTGATTCAGTCAGCAAATACTGCGTGCCTACTGTGTGCCTACTGTATGCCTGCTGCTGCGTGCCTGCTGCTGTGTGTCTACTGCTGCATGCCTACTGCGTGCCTGCTGCATGCCTGCTGCTGCGTGCCTGCTGCTGTGTGCCTACTACTGCGTGCCTACTGTGTGCCTGCTGCATGCCTGCTGCTGCATGCCTGCTGCATGCCTGCTGCGTGCCTGCTGCTGTATGCCTGCTGCTGCATGCCTGCTGCGTGCCTGCTGCTGTATGCCTACTGCTGCATGCCTACTGTGTGCCTACTTCTGTGTGCCTACTGCGTGCCTGCTGCTGTGTGCCTACTGCGTGCCTGCTGTATGCCTACTGCTGTGTGCCTACTGCTATGTGCCTCCTGCTACGTGCCTACTGCGTGCCTGCTGTACGCCTACTGTGTGCCTACTGCTGCATCCCTGCTGCTGTGTGCTTGCTGCTGTGTGCCTGCTGTGTGCCTACTGCTGTGTGCCTGCTGCTGTGTGCCTGCTGCGTGCCTGCTGCATGCCTACTGCTGTGTGCCTACTGCGTGTCTGCTGGGTGCCTGCTGCATGCCTCTTGTGTGCCTGCTGCGTGCCTGCTGCATGCCTACTGCTGTGTGCCTACTGCGTGTCTGCTGGGTGCCTGCTGCATGCCTCTTGTGTGCCTGCTGCGTGCCTGCTGCATGCCTGCTCCGTGCCTACTGTGTGCGGCGTACCAAGCCGCCCACACTCCCTGCGCTCACCAGATTTGTGACGCGCATGGTGGAGATCAGGTAGATGATGAGTGCTGGGGAGACAAATAACGTAGGGTGAGGCCCATGCCCCAGAGACGGGGGCATTAAACAACCCTTCCCTTGCTGTAGAAACTTGTCAGTGGAAAAGATACTAGTATATATCCATTGAGGCCTTTAAGAAAATCCTGTTGGAAAACTCTGAGGAAAGTCGATAGTTTTACCTTTGAGTGCCAGGATGATGGGTGATTTTAACTTTCTCTTTCCTGTGCACGCATTTTCTGAATGTCTTAGGATAAAGATACATGCATTTTGGGAAAAAGTGGTAGTTGGATTTGGCAGTTCTTCAATCCATGAGTTAAACATGGAATTACAATAGAATCTAGCATTCCACACCTGGGTGTAATATACCCAGAAGAATTGAAAGTAGGTGTTCAAACAAAAGCATGCATGTGAATGTTTATAGCAGCACCATGGCCACAAAGTACAAAAAAACCCTTGTCCATCAACAGATGGATGGGTAAACAACTGTGGTATATCCACATGATGGAATATTACTGGGCCACCGAAAGGAATAGGCGCTAATCTGTGCTACAACGGAGATGAGCCTTGAAAACACTGTTAAATGAAAGCCAGGTGCAAAATGTCACAACTGTGTAGGATTCTATTTACACGAGTCTCCAAAAGAGGCCAATCTGTAGAGACAGAAAGCAGATTAGTGGTTGCCTAGGGCTGGGTGAGAGAGGGCTTAATAGCTATAAGGTGTCCTTGGAGGGTGATGAAAATATTCTGGAACCTGGGCAGTGATGGTGGCTGTATGACACTGTGAACATACTAGATGTCACTGAATTGTGCACTTTAAAGTAGGTAAAATGGTAATAACACATTGTGTTTTTCTGCAATAAAGGAGACATGGTATTATAACTGTGGAAAAACTTAGTGCCCATCTGTGCCTGAAGGTTGCCTGAAGGGTCCCTGTCAGGTGACCAAGGGGGTCAGGTGCCAGGAAAGTTGGCAGAGGTCCCCTTAGAGAGACTCATCATTTGCAGTAATTTACTAAGCTCCTCCCAGACGCCAGGCCGTGAGGCCACAATCGTGCACAATAGCAGTCCCGCTCTGATGGAGCCCCGCCAGGAGCTGGCCTGGCAATATTGACGGGTGGGCAGAAGGGAGGAGTGGGGGCAAAGCTGGCCCTGCCTGCTTCCTGGGCTGAGGACACAGATATGGAAAGAGAGGCTGACAGGTGCTCTGAGTAGGCCACGCCCACACCAAGTGCATGGTGGGAGTTAGCGGGAAAACGAGCTGGGAGCTTTCCACCAGTGATCTGCAGACAGGGAAACTTGGGCACAAATCATTGAGAAAGAGCCTGTTTTCCTAAGATCTGGGCATTCCAGTCTTGCTTAGAAGCCGTTCCCATGCTTTTTAGGACAGTGGAAGTCAAGGTGCTTTTCCACAGACAGGGAAGAGCGTCCCTCATCCATCACGAGGGCAGCAGATGAGCCCTCTCTTCACACCTGCCTCCTTGCCTTCTCCACCCCAAGAGCCCAGAAACCGGCCCCTGCAATGCCACCTCCCATGAGCACCCTGGGACCATGTCCATGCCTCCCGTGTGCACCCCGGTTCTCTGTCCATGCCTCACCTCCCGTGTGTACCCCGGGACTGTGCCCATGCCCCGTGGCCCCGCTAGAACTTCCTGGGTCATACTTTAGAGCTGAATGCTCTGACAGAAGAAGACCCAAGCAGCCCGGGGGGCCCTGCCTGACTCAGGTCCTCTTTCCCAGAGAGGCCGAGCAAAGGCCTGCTCCAATCCCAGGCCCAGTGCAGGCCTCCAGCCTCACAAAGGTGACCTTCTCGTAAGGGTGATAAAGGATCCCAAGATAAGGGCCGCTGGCGGGGTGGGGTGGGGTGTGGTGGTGGTGGAGGAAGTGTGTCTGAGCAAAGACTTGGTGATGAGGTCCTTGGGGGAGGTGGGTGGGCCAAGATAGCGAGGGAGGCCACACCCTGCAGGGACGAAGCACCCAGCTCAAGGCGCCATGCAGCCTCCTGTTGCCTCTGTTTACTAAATGCACAGCCTTAGGCGAGTCCCTTACCCTCTCTGTGCATCAGGGTCTCTCTCTTCAAAGTGGGAAAAAGAATAATACTAGAACCGGGACCAAGAAAATGCCTCATGATGGCCTCCCCGGGGACACTGCCGCTGACATTGCTCGTGCCAGAGAATGACAAGTCGTCCTGTGCACAGAGACATCCCCCCGGTTGCAGGGGTGGGGTGAGTTACGGGGAAATGCAGGCAGGGCGATGCTTAAGGGGCAGGAGGCCAGGTTAGTCATAGTGGGCAGGTGCGGGTGTGAAGAGTTGAAAGCACAGAGAGGAAGTGTGGTGCACTTGGCAGCTGGGGTAGGTGGAGGGGCCTGGGCAGCGAGGGTGGGCGAGGAGTGCGGGGTAACCTGGGAGTGGGAGGGCGGAGCGGAGACTGCTCTGGAGGCTGGGAGAAGGGTGGCATTGTTAGGGGAGAGCCTGGTTCTATACTGGAATTGGGTTGGGCACGTTGAGTTTGAGGTTACCGTGGGAATCAGGTTGAAATCCTCAAGAGATGAGGGTGTGGCCCGAGTTCAAGGTAATTGATGTAAGCGTTCCTGTCACCTTCAGAACAGGTCCCTGATTTGTACATGCTGAGATCTTAGGTTACTTAGATGCACTGTCCTGCGGACACCACAGCCACCTCTTCCTGAAGGCGGTGAGGGATTGGTGTTGCCTCTCTTACAGATCAGGACGCTGTTTCCCCAAATACATCCCCCCTTGGGTGTTCTAGGAAAATAATACTTTGGGGTCACATCAGTTTGGAAGAAGTTCAGTTAAACACAAAAGTAAGCACATTACTTTAACGCAGGATTTACCCAGTGTCCCCGTGTGTTCTGTGCGCTCCGGGGACGAACGTGACGTGTGGTGGTGATCCGCCAGGTCTTCCCGCACAACTAGTTCCTGTTGGGCCAGGCGCGCGGTACTGGGCGCTGAGCCCTCCGGGCCTGGAGGTCGCAGGGACCTCCCCGGGGGTGTTCGGTATATGGGAGCGGGGCTTCATGGACGTCATACAGTGCATGTGCCCGCACGTGGGGACTGCGTTTCAGACACTGCCCCAGGTGATGCTGGCCGTGCGGGTCCACCGACGGCACTCAGAAGACCACCTTCCTCCATTGGCCAGCCTTCGTGGGGGCTGCTGTGAGGATTCAGGCCAGAGCCGGGCCATTAGAGCTTCATCACTGTCGCTGTTAGGGGGTCCCCCCTCAGTCCATCCTAGAGCCAGAACCGTAGTTGCTCACGGGTGATAATTGTCTTCCTGTCTGGAGCACGGGAGAAGCCAGGGCGCGGTGGAAATCCACATGGGCTGTCAGCAGGAAGGGGAAGGACAGGGGCCTGGGGACACCCCAACTGTCTGGTGACTGCCCACAAGCCCTGTGGGTGGGCATCGGAGCTCACGGCTGGGCACAACCCCACGGTCTGCCGTGTGTGTGTGTGTGTGTGTGTGTGTGTGTGAAATACTTGTTTCAAAACTGCCAAATCATCTTAATTAGATCGAACAGTCCTCCAGTCCCTTATTTAGAATGGAATGTGGGGCCTGAGTTCTGCTTCCCTCGAACATGGGGATGGGGGAATGAAAATAAACTTTGGTTTCGCTGTGGCTCAGAAGCAAAGGGTGTGGGGTGGGTGTGTGTGTGTTTCAAGCCGTGGCTGTGCTGTGCCCGCCACTGTCATGACGTGAGCAAGTCTTCTCTGACATGAAGCCCCCTGGGATCCCTGCCTCGTGCCTCCCCACCCAGGCCCCACCTGCGAGCCTTTGAAAGGCCTTCTGCCAAAGGGCCTGACGTTTTGAGACTAGGTTTGGACTGTATAGCAACGGGTTTGGGTCCCAGCTCTGCTGTTTACTGGATCGGTGACCTTGGACAAGCCTCTTAACCTCTCTGGATCTCAGCTGAGTCCTCAGTAAAATGGGATAAACAGTTGCTTCTCACGCCCATGGGACGGTTGTAAGGAAGAGATGAGATAATGCACATAGAGAATGGGAACATGGTAGGTGCTCAGTAAATCGTGGCGTTTTTGGGGGTGTGGGGGGCTTATCCGACAGCCTCATGGGTAAGAACTAGTGTGCTTTCCATACATTTTTTATGGGTGTGAGAACTTCCTGATACTTGAAGCATTCAGAGCAGAGCTCATCGGCTTCTCCGAGCACCCTGGGGGCCGGGGGCGCTGCTTCCAGAGGTGGAGACGTGTCTGGGCTGCGTGTTCAGTGGTCACCGGGACAATGCTAAATTATAGGTTGACATCCCTGGCGGCCTGCATATAAGGAAAGTGACTCCTTAATGAGCAGCGCCCTGGGGACAAAACTCCTTAAAACCCAGCAGGTTGAAACACGAGAAAGGAGACCTAAAATGCCCTCCGATATTTTGATGTGCAGGGGCGCCTCTTTTAGTCCCCGAGGCCGTCTGTGCTGGCCCTGCCTAGTGAGGGGTGACAGGCTCACCTGTAAGGAGAGTGGCGTCCCTTCCTGGTGGATTTCTACCCTGCTCTCCCTGGGGACAGTGCCTCTGTGATCCCCCATCTGAGCAGAGAAACGTCCGGGGACTGGACGCCGACCCCTGCGGGAGGACGGACCGGAGCCCTCGCACTAACGGGGCTGATAGTAGCCGCTCGCGGTAACGGCCGCTGAGCCCGCGCGTTCTGCCGTCGTTCGTTCTCTCCACGCGCGCCAGGCTCGAGAGCGGTTTGTGGGTAACAAACCAGGCACCAGTGAGGGCGGAGGGCCCATGGTCGTCACGCGTGAAGCTGGGGTGTGAGCGCTGCTGCGTGTGACGTCAGAACCTCGGCGCTTCTCACCCTGCCACCCCCTTTTCCTTGTCCCGGTGCACGCTCCAAGGACTCCGTCTGAGGCTCCTCCCAACGGCACCCCCCGCCCCCCAGCCTCTGCTCCCAAACGCACACGGAAGCCCCCCCCGTGTCCTGGCGCTCCTGACAATATTCAGTTTGCACTTAGGGCTGCTCGTGTGACAGTCCCCGCCCCCCTGGATGAACCGGGGCACCTTCGAACACCTCTTGATTCGGTTGCTTCTCTGGGTGACACTGACTACGTGGTTACCTGCCCCCTATGTAAGTGGTGTCTGGCCCCTGGGCTCATCTCCCGTGCTTGCTGAAGGATCGCTGTATTGCTCTTCTGCTGAGACCCTCCCAGCGTTCAGATAACAGGGTGGTCCCAGGGCCTGCTTGTTCCAGCGCCCTGCTGGTCCCCACGACGGGAGGGCCCTGTCCTGGCCCAGTGCTGTGAGAAGGCTAAAGTTCCCCACCATCTCTAGGGAGAGAGGTGACTTTTTTGGTTAATTTTGTAAGTGAAAGGTGTAAAGTGTCCTAGAAGAACGGGGGCCTGAACATTTCACTGCAGTAACATGCAGTAGGGGTTGCTCGTCACCTAGCCCACACCTGTTGCCCCTGTATTCCTCTCCCAGAGCACCCCAATCCCTGAGGACAGTAGTGTGGCCCGCTCTGAGACTATTCCCCCCAACCTCCGTTGCATCTATGTGACTTAATTCTGGCCGAGATACAAGTAGGAGTTGTTGGGAGAGACTGCCAGGATGTCTCCACAAAAGAATGACCAACGAGGAAGGCCCATTTTGGGGCCTTACCTGCTTCTTCCTGGGGCCTAGATGTGATGGTGGGAGCATCAGCAGCCATTTCAGGCCGAGGTAACCATGAGGAGGAAGACAGCACACTAAGAACGGAAGAGTAGAGTGACCGAGGAGCCTGGGCCCCTGATGACCATGGAGCCACTGTGTCACCCCTGGACTGCTTACCTCTGGACTTTTCCCATGTACGTAGCAATAACCCACGATAGGTTTCTGCTATTTGGGGTTTTCTGTTCCATGCTGTCAGACCCAGTCCTTCCTGGCACGTAACACTTAAAAGTGGACGGCATTCCAATACGGGAAAAATACGTGTGCAAAAAGCTGCTCATCACGGCCATGTCTGTCATTGCACAATCGGGGACCCATCCAAACACCCACCCACGTGAGGTGGGTTGAGTCATTGGGACGCGTCCACCCAATTTAGTTATGTACTTCATTTAACGCAGTGTTAAAGTAGGATGCTCCTTTTTGCATAGAAGATGGGGGAAGTACACAGGGTTTGCTCATTCGTGCGTGCGCAAAGAACAGCTAGAAGGGTAAAATGGAAATGGCTAAGTTCGGCCACTTACAGAGAGTGGGTGGGAATGGGCAGGGACAGGGGAAAGGATGGGCGGGAATGACCCTCCTCTAGGGCACTTTCTGGTGCAGTTCTGACCTTGGAAACCATGTTACTGTGTCATGTCCTCAGAGGAAAAAGGAAGGAAATCAACAAGGCTAGGGGAAAGTCTTAGGGAATGAAATACAAGGAAGAACGAATGAACCGAACTCAAGGGAAACACACGAGCACACTGAAAGGAAAGGTGGGGGCGAGCCGACCCCGGTGAATTTAGAACACAGTGTTTGGATGCAAGGCAAAGGAACCCTACGTGAGTCTCCAACTCTAGAAGGTTGGTTTTGTTTCTTTTTGCAGATGTGTAGCTTAGCAATTCTGAAAATACTTACCATGCATTTTGGAACTGAGCAAATAAGTAAATACAGACGGTGCCCAAAACTGTGTACACATCTTAAGACAGGAAAAAACTATTAAAATTGTAATACTCAATATATACTGAACAAAAGATGACTACAAGTCACATTTGACTTCTGCAATGACAAGAGGTGCTCAAAGTGGTTACCATCAGCACCCAGACACTTCTGATGACGGCGAACTACTGCTTGAGCAACGCTGGCCAAAGTGTCCACTTGTATCACTGAGCGTGCCATTTCAGTTTCTTTTCGAAGTACCGCCAGTGTAGCTGGTTTTCTGTGGTACCCCACATCCTTTAAGGTCTCCCATAGGGAGAAATCAAGGGGTGTTAAGTCAGGAGAACATGGGGGAAACTCAAACAACGTTCTCGAATTTCAAATACCGCTTCAAAATGGTCTTGGGCTCCTCAAACATCAACGGTGCTTCCAGCATTTTCTTTGACTGTCCTGCCTGTCTCAGGGTGACGCGAGCATTCATTTGATTCACGCCATCTTTTGCGCGAACGTCAGACTACACATTGCTACTGGAATTCCACTCAGCTTTGAAAAGTAACACAGATACTGGTAACATCGCTTAAAATGCATATACATTTTTTTGGCACCCTGGGCTGTGGTGCATGATGGGAGCCCTGACAGAGAGGGGACTTCGTTTCTAATGAGTCTGTGTGGGATTAGAACTGGAGGCCTCAATGGCTGTTAATATACATGTGTACATACATACAAACGTATTTATATCTACATACATACATACACATGCATATGTGCTATATATATGCTTATATGTATGCACTATTATAAATATATATGCGTAGATTTTTATATTGATGTAGCTATTACTTGCATAAATATAGATATATCTATATGGTTATGAAATTACATAAATGTGGATTTACTGTATTTATACGGGTATAAGATACATGCTCACATGTATCTGTTTTTGTGTTGAGAGAGAGAAGGCTGGTAAAGTGTTCACACTTGGGCCATCGGGGTGAAGGGTTTATGGGACGCCTTGGTACAAGCCTTGCCGTTTTTCCGTCCATCTGCAAGTATGTCAAAATGAAAGGAAGTTAAAGAAACGGACGTGTGCAGCTCATTGGACTCGATGCAGAGGCTTGGACCCAGTCCTGTCGCCCCAGGTGTCGGCTCTTCTGGGCCCTTGGCCTCCCCTTCCTTCTTGGGGTGCCTGTGGGGGAAGCTCAGGTGAAGGTCCGTGGACTGATGGGCTTCCTAAGTCACTTCTCCTTCATGCAGGGGAAGGGGCCCCAGCATGGACACAGGGAGAAGGAAACAGGGAGAGGGTGTCCTCCGGGGGGACTGCGACCACGTCTCCAGGAGGTCTCGCTGCTGCTGGCGCTCTAGATGAGGGGACATGTGTCTGGGCCCTGGGTGCAGCCTCTGAGGGGCTTCTCTGCGCCCCCATCTTCCCTGCTTCCCCGCTGCTCCTCGTGTCTTCCCCGAGCAAGTGCAGGGAGAGGCTTGTCCGTGCCGTATACCCCGCGCCCCGTGTAGGCTCTCCCTGTATCTTGGATGGGGCTGTTTCTCTCCTCTGCTTCTCGTGCTCCAGATTGTAGCTTCCCCAGAGTTTCAACAGTGATTCAGTGCAATGGCCAAAGAGAGGAAGGAGCGAGCCCCCCGCTCCGTGGTCATCCCTCTGCTATTGATTGGGAAGGTGGGGTCAGCGCACGCGTTTCTGGGGTATAAGGGATTCAGAGTTCGGCAGAACTGGGTTCAAAACGTTGCCCTTGGACCTCAGTTCCGCACCTGCAAAGTGGGCCCGGTGATGACCTTGACTTTACTGAGTGGTTTTGAGGATTAAACGCGATAAGCACGTAGGCGCTTATTATAGCGCTCAGCACACGTTAGCGCCTCGCAGCGGTCAGTGGCGGAGATTTTGTACAAACGAGGAGTCGCCCGGAGGGCCACATGGCTTCCCTGGACCCAAACTCGCCTTCCCTGGAATCGCACTTAGCAGTGAGGGCGTTCGTAGAGTTGATGGCGCTCCGGAAAAGACGGGCTTAATCTGCCTGGAAAATAACTGTCCCCAGTCTTTCCCACGCAGTAAGTCACTCAGGGCCCCCCCGCCCTGGCCGGGGTCCGTGGCGCCGCGGCGCCCGCCCGTCCTGCACCGGGAACTGCGTCAGCGTGCTTTGGTTTTCCCGGCGCGTCCCCTCCCGCTGCCTCGCCCTGCTGAGTTGGGCGGCAGTTTGCTGCTGTGGAGAGAAATACTCCATAGTCTGTTCATCCCCGCAGTAGCTGATGGGCTTTTGGGTTGTTTCCACTGTTGTGGCCGTTACTGATAATTCTGCGATGAACATACATGTGCAGGTTTTTGTGTGGTTGTCTGTTATCCCTCTAGGAGTGCAGATGCTGGGTCACGTGGGAACTCTTAACTTTCTGTCTAACTGTCAAACTTTTTCAAAGGAATCGCATCGTGTTACACCCCTACACCCCTACCAACTGTTACTGAAGTTACAATCTCTCCATGTTATTGCCCATCCTTTTGGTTACAGCCATCCTAATGGGTGTGAAGTGATACCTCATTGTGGTTTTGACTTGCATTTCTGTGAGGTCTGGTCACACGGAGCATCTTTTAATGTGCTTGTTGGTCATTTGTGTGTGGTTTTTAGAGAAGTGGCTATTCAGACCCTTGGCCCATCTTCAAATTGGGTTGTCTTTTATGGTTGATTTGAAATATTTTTTTATGTGTTCTAGATATAATTCTCTTATCAGATATATGATTTGCAAATATTTCCCCCCATTCTGTTGGCTATGCTTTTGCCTTTTTTGGTGGTATCCTTTGGAGCCCACAGTTTTGTATTTTGATGAAGTTTGATGTATCTATTTGTTTTCTTTTGTTACTTGTGCTTTCAGTGTCCTAAGACAGTTTTGACTTACCCACCGTCACGAAGATTTATGTCTGTATTTTCTTCTAAGACTTTTATAGTTTGAGCTCTTACAGTTAAATCTAGGATAGATTTTGAGTTAATTTTTGTGAATGGAATTTGCCAGCACTCTCAAGTAACCGGCAAAATCTCAAGCAACCGGCACCAGCATGTTGTTTGAGTTCCGGTTAGCGAAGCCGCCTGTATTCTGAACGTCACACCTGTGTGTTGCTGTGTGTTATGACACATTCTCGGGATTGGAGATACTGATACCAATCCAGAGATGTCTCCTAATTTGCCATTATTAATCGGGTACTGCATCTCGGAGGGCCGTTCCTGGACCAAAGAGAAATGCCAGCTTCTCTGGAAATAACCACACCGGTGAGGACTAGAGCGAGTGTGGACCCTTAGCAGTTGTGTGAAAGCCTGTGAATCAAAGCGCTCAGAGGCGGCCAGAAGAGAAAGTTCTGTTGTGTTTTCTCCACGGGCAAACTTGTAGTGCCATCACGACATCGTGCTTCCTTCACGTGGTCCCATCTGAGCGCCTGGGAGGTTACCTGAGGGGTGCCTCCTCTGCCGCCCTGCAGGGGAGATGGCTTGATTGTCCCCTTGTAGAACACGTCTGACTGTCCATCATGCGCGATGGGAGGGCCTGTCTCTCCTGAACAGTCCAAACTGGCTCCTTACAAGTCTCTGGTTTGCAGCCCAGTCTCCCTAGGTGCCTGGGGTGTCCCATGCCCCAGGGACTGTCGACCTCACCAGGACCCGGGGAGGGTCTCTGCCTCTGCCAGCCCTCCGTCCCCTCCCTCCCCTGCCCTTGCGGCCCAGCCCCTCTCTGCTGTAGTTTCTTCTTCCCACGTTTCTGGATAATTATAGTTTTGGCACCAGCCCTCCTGCGTGCTGTGGAGCACGCAGTCGAAGCTATGGCCCTTTCCCAAGTACTGCTTCCAGCTGGGCCGTGCCATCCTGTTCTGCTGATTCCAGGACACGAAAGGTCAGGGCCCTGGCTGGGAGGCCAGACCCTGGTGGGGAACCTCCTGGCCTAACCGTGCTGTGGGGAGTGAAGGAGTGTCTCCGGAAGGTCAGTGACAGCAAATGACGGGGCACCCGGCCTGACCTCACTGTCTGACCTCATACACGGTCCCAGTGGCGTCTTCGGGTTTAGGTGGCCAGGAGCACCTGGGAAGAGAGTTGGCATGCTGGAGTGTGGCTGGGAAGAGACATAGGACAACTAGAAGTCGCTGCTGCCTTTGTACAGGAAAAGGCGATGACAAGTCCCTGTCATGTGGCAAACGCCAGCAAAGGGTGACGATTTTTGTAATGATTACACTTTAGAATTGTATTTCAGGTTATTATATTTTATAATTATTAAACCATTTTTACAAAATTGTAGTATGCACTAATGCTCATTTTATAAAATATTTGCAAGTGATTTTCCCCAATAATCTAAGGCGTTTAGGAAAAGCCTGGTTTCACCGCTGAATTCTGAAGCAGCAACTAGCCCTGGGGTGTACCAGCACCACGGGAATCCCCTCCCCCAGCTCAGTCCCAAAGGGGAAGAAAGAGACAGTGACGAAAAGGGGACAAAAGTTCTACTGACTGGAGGGAAACATGGGTCTCCAGGAGGCCCCCAGCCCAGCCCCATCCTTCTGCCTTTGTCACCCTCCCAAACCATTGGGGTCCAGCTCCTGTCAGCCCCCTGTGCCCAAGCTTCTCGAATCACGGCAGCAGGCCTCCACAGCACCTAGCAGTGTCCCAGATGGCCTCAAGGTCATGGGTAAATAGGGGCCCTGAATCACCATTCTATCGGAAGGGCTTTATAACACGACACACAGGGACATCCTGGAGTGTGACGCAAACTAAGATAAAAAGTGCAGCGTGAGAGAACTTGGACTCTTGAGGAGGGCCACTTGGCTCTGACGCCATGTTCTTTGCGCTGCGTGTTCACTGCATTTCTGAAGGATCTCGGGGTGGGAAAGCACGAGAATTTATGGTGTGATCCATGGCACAATCAGAGTACCCTCACTTTCTTCAAGGAACTTCCTCTTCTTGCCATAGCCCTGGCCATTGTGATTGGCCCAGCAATGAACACGTGACCCAGGCTGAGCCAATCAGAATTCTTCCTCGGATACTGAAACTAGGCAAGAGAAAAGCATTCTTTCCCTTTGGATCATCAACGCTAAGGCCATGGCCACAGAATGAATGGTAACTGTGTACTGGCCGCCAGAAAAAGTCTGAGATGAGAAGGTTGACACGGAAACAGAAGCCAAAATGAAAGAAGAAAGTACTGATGCTTTCAAATCCCTGGTCTGCATCCTAGGGTCTTTGGGAGAGTTAAATGAGTTAGTACATGAGCTTAGCACATAGTATGTGCTGAGTAAATACTAGATGTTAATATTTATTCCTCCCTTGTTTTCCCCAGTTACATGAACGAGTAGATCCCCTTTTTAGAAGAGATGTTTGTACTGGCTTTCTGCCTCTTGCACCCCGGCACCCAGACTCTCAGGGTCCCAGAAACATCTTTCCTTAGGAAGAAGAGCAGGTGCTCTATTGCAGCACACACTTGTGTCAGTAACTATAGTAACCAGCTTCCAAGATGGCCCCAGTGATCCTTGCCTCTTGGTATCCATGCCCTCGTGTGGTCCCCTCCCATGTTGGATGGGGCTGACTTGTGTAACTGCAATAGGATATTGCTGAAATGATGGAGTGTGACTTCTGACGCTAGCTTGGAGAGACATTGTGCCTTCTGCCTTGCTCCCTCTTGGGTCACTTGCTCTGGGGCACACCTGCCATATTGTGAGAACACTCAAGCAGTCCTGTGGCGAGAGACCTGGGCTGAGGAATGCAGACCTGGCCACAGCTGTGTAAGGAAGCCATTTAGTACGTGGATGCTCCAGTCCTAGCCTCGCCTCCGGCGACTCCGGCCAGTCTGACATCTGGACTGCAATTTCATAAGAAATGTCACGGCAGAACCACCCAGCTCAGCTGCTCTTGAAATTCTGAGACTCAGAAAGTATGAGCGAATACCTGCTGTTTTATACCACTAATTTGTTATGTAGCAAGAGATAACTAGCACAGTGTCTAACGTTGACTGCCGCCAAAGCAGGTCATCGCTTTGCGTTACACTATCTGATTTTTTTTTTGGCAAAATATTCTTTGTCAATTAATAGTTGTCACATAATGGGCACTTAGGCGATATCAGCTGCTATAGGAAAGGCTTTGCCTACGTTATTGTCTCATGTTGCATGTGACATCTTTCCAGAGCAGCCCTGTCGCGTGGTTACCGCTGTCACACTGACGGCGCTCTAGTGATTTTCAGTGCAGGCTCTGGAGCCAGACCGCTAGGGTCACACCCTGTCCTCAGTGCTCCCTGGAGAGATGGCCTTGAGTGAGTTATAGCTCCCACAGCCTCAGTTTCCTCAGCTGTAAAATGGAGAGAATAATAGTATCTACCTCCTAGGACCTTGTGAAGATGGAATGCATTAACCCATGTGCTTATTAGCACATACTACCTGCTCAATAAATGCTGGAAATGCTAATCTACAGAGGAAGGCGTGAGGCCCAGAGAGCGGACTTAGGTGCCTTAGGGAGCTGTGTGGCTGAACAATGGACTCCTGGCCTCTCAGTCTCGCCGTCCACCAGAAACACAGCATGAGCCCTACTTGTGTCCTTTAAAGATGTCCGGTAACCACGTTAACCAAAAAAAAGTATAAAAATACAGGTGAAATTAATTTTAATAATAGATTTTCTTTAACCCAGTAGATGCAAAATATTATCATTTCAACATGTGACAAACAAAATTATTGCAATACTTTACATTCTTTTTCCTTTTAATGTATTGAATCTTTGGATTCCAGTGTTTTGTGCTTACGGCATCTCTTAATGAGGACCAGCCACATTTCAAATGCCCAACAGATCTGGAGCGTCTGCCTCCCCTCCGTGCTCCAGGCCTCCTCTGCGTCCCCAGGCACACGAAGGCACATCCATGTCGGTGCCCACCTCCTCTGCCCATCCGTCCCACCCCAGACTAGGTGAGGTCCCTTTTCCTTACACATACACATAGCCTCTTGTCCTTAAATCTTCATAGTCCAACATCGTCATCATCGTCATCATCATCACGATCGTTAATATTATTATCATTATTAAATTACGTGTTTCCACTAGACAGACAGACCCAGGAGGGCAGGGACTTTCTTCGCGTGTCTCCTTGAATGATAATACAGCTGACTGGAGAACAAACGAGGGTATCCAAGTGAGTGAGTGAGACAGTCCTTGCCCTGTCCTGCTTCTAGGTCTCTGCTCCCTGTTAAGCGCCCATTCATATGATTGTCCCCCCTCCCTCCCTCCCTGCCTCCCCCTGCCTCCCTCCCTCCCTGCGTCCCTCCCTCCCTCCCAGCCTCCCTTCCTCCCTCCCTCTCTCTTTTCTTTCTCCCTCCATCCCTCCCTGCCTCCCCCCCTCTCTTTCCTTCCTCCCTCTCTCCATCCCTGCCTCCCCCCTCCCTGCTTTCCTCCCTCCCTCCCTCCCTCCCTGCCTCTTTTCCATTCTCTCTTTTCCTCCCCCTCCCCCCGCCCCCCTCGCTTCGTGGGATGTACTGGGGTTCAGTGGGGATCAGCCGTGAGGTGTCTTGGAAGAAGTCAGTTGTTGATGAAGTCCTGTGCTTTCTAATGACACACACCCTGGTGCTGTGAGTCCTCCAGAAGGGCAGGGGGGCAGAGTCAGTGGCCACGGGCAGCCCCATGTTACTGACCGGCACCCTTGGACATGTTTAGAGGTGGAAGGATGCGCATCCATGTCTTCAGCCCTGGCGGAGGCAGCCTCAGGCCGGTGCCCGGCACCTTCCCCCCCCTCCCCCATGGTCTGTCCTCCCCCCCAGCCCCCCTCCAGCACCCGTCCTGCATACCCCGTACCGCGTGGTCCTTCCTCTCCGCCCCCCAGCACCCATCCTCCCTACCCCATACCCCGTGATCCTTC
>PVJL010009926.1:0-53162 GCA_004026885.1 Lyroderma lyra | reverse complement strand
TTGAGCGGTTACCGACCATTCTATTTTTAACCCTGACTGGAGGGTGGGGCTGGGACAGGCCTAATCAGAAAGAATTTGAACGTCATTAGCTTTTATGTGACTTAAACCCATTATAAATCTAAACCTATTAAGTAAATGTATTAGATGCCTCTGACGCAAAAATTTCTGGAGACTGGAAATACTTCTAAAGTAAAATATTAACAAGATTAAAAGAACGCAAATAACGCTGGGTCTCAGGACCTAGTGTCTGCATCCCAGGCAACATGCCAGGTAGGGAATAATTCTGTGGTATGGGGAGGCCATAGAAATATTTTCAGGAAAGCCTCAGAAAGATTCTCAAATTCCAGCGTGGCCCATAAACGCAAACTGGTATCTACAAACGGGATACAGATACCTAAAGAGAACACCAAAATCTAAAGAAGCCCTGGGTACAGGAATGAGAGACGGGTGCCTCCATCTTCAAAACTTAGGTGCTATAAAGTCTCCTTCAGAATTTAACGACACCCCAGGGATAAGGGAGAAGAGGAACCTGAATTTACTGGGATTTTCCACGTCATAGACTGGGAATTTAAAAAATTTTTAATCTAAGCGGAGTGAAAATACAGGATCCCACAGAAGTAACACTGGACCAGGTAAGCGAATATCTCCCACGAGATGGACAGTAATTTGAACATTTTACCTAAAATGTTATATAGTGTGCTTGAGCTGATAATCTATACCAAATCTTTTATTACAAAATTGTAAGCATGCGTGGTTATGATTTTGTAATACAATCATAACTCAAGTCCTGGCATTACTTCTGCTGGATGCTGTATATTCAGGTTTTGAACTTGAATTTCATACCTGAAATGGTATGTATATAATATGCATGTGCACTGAGTAGAATTTTTAAAGGACAGACTTTTTTCAGGAAATTTTCAGGACCACCTGGGGTGGGGTTGGGGGAGGGAGGGAGCCTGGTGGAGAGGTCATTCCAAAAAGGGGGAGCATCATGTTTAATAAACAGAAGTGTGAAACATCAGCTTTTTGTTCTATTTTGTTTTTTTGGTTTTGTTTTCTTCTGTGTTTATTAGGAGAGGAGGAGATTAGGAAGTAAAGCAACAGAACAAAGATCTATAGATAATAAGACACATGGTAAGCCAGACCTGGGAGCTCAGCCTTTATCCTATAGGCCAGGGGTTTCCAACCTTCTGACTTCCCTGAGCCACACTTGAAGAATTATTGTCTTGGGCCACACATAAATTACACTAACACTAATGACACCTGAGGAGCTTAAAAAAAAAAGTCTGCATAATTTGCATAATGTTTTAAGAAAGTTTCTGAATTTGAGTTTCAGGAAGAGAGGTGTACCCACCAGTGCCAAGCAGACAAGTGAGGTAAGGGCTAAGAACCAGGCATTGGAGTTGGTCAATATGATCCTCCAAACAAGAAGAGTTTCTGTGGAATGGTAGGGGCAGAAGCCAGAGGAGAGTATGCTTAGGAGTAAAAGGAAATAGCACTGGGTAGAGACTGTGTTTTCAGGAAGCTTGGCTGAGAGGGAAGGCCAGACCTAGAACACTACCTGGGAGTTGTACAGAAGTAACAATAGGGAAATGGGAATATGTTGATAGGCTAAGGTAAAACACCCAGCTAAGAAGATCTTCAGTTTATCTTCAATTCATTCATTCTTCCATTCAGTTAGTCATCAATTAACATAACTTTATTTATGATAATGTTCTGGAAATCCACAGAATAAAAAGAAAAACACATGGTTGTGTTTTGGGTAGTATCCTACCAGAAAAGTGTTCTAGCAAATATAAATCTGTATAGGTTAATATTTTTCTTTGTTACAGAATGAGGAAGAAGCCAGCTACTTCATAATGTAGACCGAACAGAAAATCACCTCAGAGTTACTTAGGAGGTATCTGAAAAGTTATCCTGGGACCTCTGGCAGTGGCCCTGGTGATCTGGGGATAGATCTACTACCAATATTTAGTATTTTAAAGGTTATGAGAGAATCTAGACTACCCCAGCATGGCAAAGGCCAAAACCTGAACTGGGCAACACCTCTGGAGGCAGCTGTCCACCTATGGAAGTGGCTATAATCAAAAACCAAAATATCGACTCGCTAAGAGTTCAACCCTAGAACCCCAAACATAGATATGCTTAGCCTAAAAGAATCAGAATCATCTTCCCTCCAAGAACCTCTCATTGGGTTTTGTTCTCATTGCAGGGCAATGGTCAAATGTCCGTGAGATCGTGCAGTACTAAACCTCAAATAAAACACCATGAGGCATCAAAAAGTAACAGCAAAGATGGACTAAACTGATCAGACTCCAGTATGGCATTTGAAGATGGTTAATGATTCACATACTCTTTGGGCTGAGTATGCCTCTGTGAGGCTGGGCTGACTCTGGAGTGAAGCAAAGGGAGATCCTTGACTAACTACTGATAGGCAAGTAGGGTCCCAGAGGTAATGCTGACATCAAATTGCTTTACCTCAAGTGGCAATCCCAGCAAACCTTGGAAAGGAGGGTGGCTGTGGCAATCACTTGGAAATCTGCTAGTAGATCTGGCTTTACTCTTAGAGACTGCAAGTAGAAGATTAGGTAGTTTCCTAAACCAGACTACAGGAAAAAAAATAGTAATTCTTAGACCTTATTAGTAATAAAATGATTCATAGTATTTTGTCTATCTAAGCTATATCTGCACATGTCCCCATTTTTGGTCATCTTTCTTTCTTTTTTCACAACTAATGTCACCAAAGGTTTATCTCATTTGATTGTATTTTTCCAGGAACAACTTTTAGCTTTATTAAGTCACTCTGTGGTATCTTTTTCTATTTCATTTATTTCTACTTTTATTTATTTATTACTAGGTATTTTTGGGTGGTTCCCTGGCTGGGAATCGAACTCAGGCTGCTGGGTTGAGAACGCCGAAGCCTAGCCACTACACCACCAGGGAACCCCCTCTGCTTCTATTTTTATTCTTTCCTTCCTTCTGCTTTCTTTGGCTTTATTCTGTTGTTCTTTTCCTAATTTATTGAAGTGAATATTTAGCTCATTAACTTTCAACCTGTATTCATTTCTTAAATAAGCCAGCAATTTTCCTTGAAGAAACATTTTCATTGTATACCTCAAGATTTGATGGAATGTTTTCAATATCATTTATTCTGAGTATTCCTTAAGTTTTAATTCAGTTTCTTCTTTGAGATAAGAGTTGCTCATATGTATGGGCTTTTTTGTTTTTGTTTTTTTTGTTGTTGTTGTTGTTTTGGGTAGTTCCCTGACTGGGAATCCAATCCAGGCCACAGCGTTGAGAACGCTGAAACCTAGCCACTACACCACCAGGGAACTCCCTGTTTTTTTAACATCTAAATACATTTTTGTTATTAACTTCTAACTTAATTGCATTGCTCTCAGAGAACATGTTCTATTTAATACCCATTCTTGGATATTTGTTTAGATCTGCTTTAGGCTTTCTATGATCATGTGTGCTTAAGAAGGAAATGAATTCTTTTAGTGTTGAATATAGACATGCACAACTTCTCAAAACTGTCTTTTCCTGGTCTCCATTGCCCTACCCTTCTCTAATATTTCTGCTGCCTCTCAAATCGTTGCTTTTTTGGGCAGGGGTAGTTTCCTGGCTGGGAATTGAACCCAGGCCGCAGTGTTGACAGCACTGAAGCCTAGCCACTACATCACCAGGGAACTCCCTCAAATGATTCCTTTTTTATCTCTTACATTGGCTTCTCTTCCTCCTTTCACCCACAGATTCTCTAATCCTTAGTTCCATGCGTCATCTTTCCTATCCTTCTGTTTTTTACTCTGTTCTTGATGATCTAATTCACATTGTGGCTTCAGTTGCCATCTCTGTTACCATGATTTACAAAGTAGCCCGATCCAGGCCTCTCCTGAGTTCCAGGAACTTATCAGTAACTGCTTCCTGGACAGCTCCGACTTGCGGCTCTGTGTCCCAGACTGAAAGGTTTTCACTCCCACCTGGATTTGTGATCTTAGTTGAGAAACCTCGCCTCTCCTCTTCCTCACTGCCCGCATTAAATGCAGCATCACATCCTGTCCCTTCTCCTCAGGCCCCTCTGCTCTCTCAGTCTCCTCCCCCATTCTGTCTTGCCTAATCATTGTTGCCAGGGGAACTTTTCTTTAAAAAGTGTCTTCTTGCTCTAAAATCTCTACTGACTCCCTATTTTTTGCCCACAGGATGAAATGTAAGTGGGCCCCAACTTGCTTTCCGACTTAAATCGCCCAACCCTAAGCCACCACTCCACACACTGAACCACTACAACAAGGGGCTTCTTATGGATTCCAGAACTGCATAGGCCGTTTATGTCTTTTCAAGAACCCTTGAAAGTGTTTCTACCTGGGAACTTTGAATTCTCTTCTCCCCTTTCCTTCACTCACACCCCCTCAGTCCAATACAAAGGAGAGCAAATTTGTATGCATGCGTGCACACAACACACACATTTCCACAAATGCATAAAAATCCACTCATGTATAAACAAGATTAGAATGGGGAGAAAAACTGTTTTTGTAAAGTGTATTATTGTGTATGCTGCCAATTAGTGATTTACATGATTTTAGTTGGCGGGAAGTAGGTTGGTAGGAAGAAGGCAGGAAATGGTTAACAGTGTGTAAGGTTGGCAAATAGTTCCCATTTTTTCATCCTCTCTCTGCTGACTTAAGAAATTTTCATAAGCCTCCATAAAACGATAACATGTTCATTGTCACTTTTTCTCAGAAACCTAGTTGCCCAGGCATTTGGATTATTGGATGACTCTATTTCCCAATCCACTTTCATGTTACTTTCTCTTGGGATTGGTTGCCTGGTAACGCTGATACCAGGCTTGGCTTCCTAGTAATTATGCTCTTTGTATTCTCCAATAACTATCTCCTGCTGAGTTTTCTTGCAGTTTACATTTTATTTATTTCTAAGTCTAAAATATGTGGACATAAAGAAACAATTTTATTTTCTTTGGGCCATATATAGAGTATAAGAACATTTACCAAATGTTTATTTGTAGGAAGAAAATTTCTGGGTTCATGTTCTATTTCCTGCTAGATAAAGTGACCCTTTTCTTCATAGATCTCTGTCCCTGTGAGTATGGCTTTCTGTGAATCCAACATATAATGTGAGCTAATTCTTTACTTTCCTGTGGGTGCTAAAGTGTAAGATTCAAAATCATTTCACAGATCTGGATTAAAAGAAGATTTAAAAAAAATAGAAATTTAAAATAGCCAAATAAAATTTAAAAACAGAAAAAAGGTTTGAAATAATAATCTTTGTAATATAGTATCTTTTCTCATGTCACCAATCCATGCCATAAGTTATTTTCAAGTTATAGGCAAATGAAGACTGTTAATACGTATACTATTTGGATATACAGTATAAAACCATATCGTATATTTGCTACTATCAAGGCTCTGTATTTTAACATGCCGTATATAAACCTGAGAATATTTGTCTGATTCATGGACAAATCACTCAGAGAAACAATATGTCTTCTCAGTATTCCTTCAAATATAATTTTTAATTATTCATTCAGTTATCAGTTCTGGGTGGGTACAAAATGACCATGTGAACCAATTGTAATACAAAGTGAAAAAATGATGTAATCGATGTCATTGGTTTATAGAAAACAGGTCAACTTGTAAAACTCTTAAGGAACTGTGATAATGGGGAAAGTCTTCTATTCTTAATTTGTTTAAATTTGATTTTTAGATGAATAAGACATACACTCAAAGATGAAACAAATAATTCATAATTAATTTTTACTGCAAATTCTATTACCACTCTTACCAGAAAACTGTATTTACATATGAGTTTGTCAGACCTCAAAAGCTAGATTAGAAATCACAATGATTTCTGTGGCATTTTGATATAGAATGGAAATTAATTTGACTTTGATGTAGTTAAAGTGGAAATAAATCAAGTTTGAAATTAGAATGAATAAGTTGAGGGAGTTCCCTGATGGTGTAGTGGCTTAAGGCTTCGGCGCTGGCACTGTCAGTGCTGCGGCCTGGGTTCGATTCCCGGCCAGGGAGCTACCCACATACCAAAAAGCAAAAAAAAAAAAAAAAAAACCCCCCCAAAAAAAAAAGAATGAATAAGTTGAAAGTGGTATTAAAAATTATGCTCATGTGTAAACTCAGTAAAAACATTTTTTTCAACATAGCAAACATAGGTAGAAAGTTTTATAAAGATAGAATCTTTAAATTATTTTATGTTAATGTTGCTTATTATTAAAGCAAAGCACTAAAAATATTTAACTGGACTCTAAGGATCCCCAAAATACAAAAGCTTGATCCTGGCTTAATAGTTGTTAATAGAATTACACTTATAATTATCACCGTCAATTTAACTTACTCAACCATTAAGGAATAAATGAACTAGAATTGGTAATGGTCGTTGCTCTGGTCATTCAACTCACCCAAGCTAATATACTTCTAGGCATAAAAACTAGTTAAGCTGAAACAGAACAAAGTTAAAATACAACTGAGTTAAATAAAATGACTGCAAAACTCGAAATAATAAACATTTACATATGTATCAAGTACTTTTGATATGCCAGGTACAGTGCTAAGCACTTTAAAGAGATTGTTGAATTCAGTCCTCCCAACAACCTCATGCAGTAGTTACTATTAAATCTCCAACTCACAGAGCCAGAGACCAGAACAGTGGTTGCCAGGAACTGAAGGAAATGAGATGTTGGTTAAAAGGCATAAACTTTCAGTTACAAGAAAGGTATAAATTTCAATTCTGTGAGTTGGAGATTTAAACTCTCAGTTATAAGATGTGTAAGTTCTGAGGATCTAACATGCAGCATGATGATTATAGTTAATAATACTTTATTATATATAGTATACTTAAAATTCGCTAAAAGTAGATCTAAAGTGTTCTCACCTCAGAAGAAAAAAGGTAAATATATGAGGTGATGGGTATGTTAATGAACTTGATCATGGTAATCATTTCACAGTGTATAGGTATAGATTTAAAAAATAAATGATTTTTATTTGTCAACCATACTTCAGTAAAGCTGGGAGAAAAAAGGTCCCCAACTTACATGTGAATCAACAAGAGCTGAGGGAAGTTAAACAAGTCACTCAAGGTTACAGTGACCGATGATGGAGCTCAAGTCTCCAGTCCCCCTTACTCTTGTGCATTTTGCTTTTCTGACTTTAACATATTGAACACAATAACTGAAATTTTAACCAGCATCAAAAAATGAGTGTGATTTTTTTTTTTCCTAGAAGAGGGGAGAAGATGGACATTTTGCTCTGGCTGGAAGAACATCTGGTGAAAAGTCATAGAAATCGAAGAGATTTTGTGCAAAGGAGCACATATATTGTTCTCTGAGTCTACAATGTGATGATGCTGAAGGGTGAAACTGGAAGCAACACTTGAGCCCCATTTGTTTTGATCTTATTTGCTTAGAAGTTTGACTTGATGCTAAAGGCATTGCCTAGTCACTGGAGGCTTGCGTTTGTTAATGGGAGCTCCGATGTCTGTGGAAGGTGAATTGGATGCCTACTAAGCAACAGTTCCTAACAATCCACACAGGAGGCAATGATGGACTAAACTAAGGTGGGAGCTATCGAAATAATAGTGATACAGACCTTGGAGGGATAAAAGAAATTTGCTCTCCTCCTCCTCTGCAAGCACTTAATTGGCTGTTGGGTATGTGCAAAAACTAACAGTCAGCAAAGGTGTGCTGTCCTGGGGTTTTCACACATCAGTAGTAGTTCCTGCTGTGGGTTCTACTTTACCAGTTCAGGCGAGGAATCATCACTTGTGGACTTAAGAGGAAAAGGTAATTATAAAATTCATTAGGCTTCCTGAATGAAGAAGTATAATGTCTTCCAAAAAAGTAATTAAACCACCATGGGCCAAGAGCCTCATCTGTGTGATTTAAAGCTATGCAGTGGGTCATTGTTTAGTGTCTCAAATCTAGTGTTTATGTGGCTGATTCATAATCATGCTCCATCTGGTCAAAATCAGTCACATTATTCTGTAGGCCAAGCAAAACTATTTGTTTTGTTTTAGAGGTTTCATTATTCTATCCAATGTCATCTAATGTGCATCTGAGTGATCTGTTCTCCTTTTCTGAAAATATTTGAATCTTGCCAGAGTGAAAAGAAAAAGTAGAATCTATGTCACGTATAACAAAAGGTCTTGTTTCAAGAGCCTAGAGCCCTTAATTAGGAGTGGGGTTGGGATAGAATTATCTTATACCTTCTTCAAAGACAGGGACACCAAACAGGTGTGTGCCAAGCTGCCAGGTGTTGAATTGGTCAATTAGGATAACAAGCCACAATAAAAGTAATAATCAAACCACTTTCTTAACTTGCTTTGATAGTGCAGACAAGAGACAAAAGAGAAAGGCACTGACTCTCTAGCATTCCATTTTTCCCCATGGAAGGGCACCAGGCAAAGGTCAAATGGAAGCACAAATGGGGGATGTCATCTCACTGCCAAGAAGTCCTGAACAAAAAGCTGCTAATTTTTATGGACTTTTGGGGCCACAGGAAGGAAGAAGGGAAAAAACAAGGTGGGAAAAGGTACTGAGTCCAAGTGGAATGGAGACAGTTGCCTTAGCCAAGGACCCCTAATAATGAGGTCTTGGAGGAGGTGCTTGGAGGAGGTCTCAGCTGTAGTCCCCAAATAAAGAGGACTCCAAATAAAAGTGCCTGGGCTAGTAATGTAGGCATGTGTATGAGTGTGGCTGACTCCAGAGGATCTGACCACAGGATGACTACAACTCCCTCCCTCATGCAGCTTCCCCCATGAGGCCTGCCAGGCAAAGCCTTGTAATTACCTATAGTCAAATCTAACAGATCACACATAGGACTTTGTTCTGGAGCCATACTCCTCAATGTGAATCCAGAAGAATCCAGCTCTAGTAATAAATTAAGGCAGTTTCAGGCATCCGGCATGGTAGTCTGCCAAAAGCCTTAAATTGTGAATAAATGGCTGAAAGGAAATTTTGGGGTCTGTCATGCAATCACTAAAAGTAGTCGGCAGTCTTGATTTTATGTATTATATCTGGCAAGTCCAAGACCAAAGATTAGATCTAGGGCTTGGGTAGGGAGAAGAGAAACTAGAATTTTCTTTCCTGTTTCCCAACTCTGTTGATTTTCTACCCATCTGTATGTCAGACTTTGAGAAGAGAGGGAAGGGAAAGGGAGTGCCGGTCTGAAAATACGTGACCTTCCTCAGTCCTATGAGCACGGACTGTGTCAGCCCTCACCACAGGAGAAGTAGGCATCCGCACACATTGCGTAATTTCAGAGCACCGGCAAGAGTCTTGCCATCTGGCCAGGATGCAACTCATACCTCAGAAGTCTCTTAAATTTGTTCTCTAATTTCTATTCTCACTGCTTCTCATTTAGATTAGGCTTCTGATTACTGTTCTTGACTCTGGTTTATTTTTCCCACTGGAATATCTGGTAAGCAGTAAGAGACACAGAATGGGAGCTTCTTTGGAAATAATTTGTGTAGAATTGGTAATTGAAGCCCATGGGAATGAACTAGCTCTCCTAGACAGTGATGTAGTATTCAAAAAATCACCACTACCACCAAACTCTCTCACTAATGAACCGGGGAAAGAGTATACACCCATTTTGTCATTTATTCAATAAACAATCTATGAATATTTATTATTATACTGTTACTACACTTCAGGGACTAAGAAATTCTACCCAGGAAACAATGGGAGCAATGGGGTCCAGTTTTCAGCAAAGATTCAATATAGGACTTTTGAGCTGACAAGAAAGATGAGGAGATTTTTTTTCCAGATGGGGTGGAAAGAGGAAGAGAGAGGGGGAAGAAAGGGAAACAGAACTATGTAGACATGAAGCATCCTAGCATATTCAAAGTTTTGCGAATAATTCCCTATGTGTAGACATGGTGGGCAAGGTGCATCATGAGTGAGACAAGTGAGTGTAAGATACAACAAGAGGCGAACTGAAGCCTAGTAATTGGAGGACTTCTATTCCATGATTAGTAATGTGGGCTGAATCCTGTAGGGAACTATTGGAGAATGTTTTACTTGGGATAGTAACAGTTAGATTTTTGTTTCAGAAAGTCCAATCTGGCAGTCATATGAAAGATGTTTGGAAGGGCATGACTGGAAACACTGCTACTTAGAGGCTAAGTTGAGAGAGAGAGAGAGAGCCTGAATAGAGAAAGTAGCAACTGATCAGGCAGGACACCTGAAGCTGTTCAGTAGGTCCCTTCAGAAGTAGATGCAGGTAAAACAGTTCAGATTTTAGGATCAAGTGTTTCCATTTATAAAGTTATATTCAGGCCTAGTCAGGAATTGCATTCACTTCTATTTAAGCTCATGAAGAGTTCATTGACTTGTACCTTGTTTCTGAGTTTGGTGGTTGTGTAATTATAACCAATTACACAAACACCTCATTTTGGTAATCGTGTATTGTCAACAAATGACTCACAGTTTTGGGTATCTGCAGCTGGTTAGGAAAATTCTGTGGGGAAACCAAAGGTCACCTTGGATGACGCATTCTCAACGGAGGCACTGAAAACTGGTTCTTGGGAAGAGGTGTAAAAAATTCTCTAGATTTTTGTTTTACAAAGTCCAATCTGGCAGTCATATGAAAGATGTTTGGAAGGGCATGACTGGAAACACTGCTACCTAGAGGCTAAGTTAAAAAAAAGAGGGGGGGGCTGAATAGGGAAAATAGGACAAGCAGGACATCGATATACATGCAGTACACAAACATATATACAGTATATCTGTCCCACTAAAACTTCATGGGGACCCCTTATTATATGATTCCATTTGTAAAATGTCCAGAGAGGCAGATCTATAGAAATAAGATTAGTGACTACCTAGGGTTGGGGGAAAAATGAAGATGGGGGACTGGGGATGATAACTAATGCATACAGAGTTTATTTTAGGGTTGATGAAAATGTTCTAAAGTTGCTTGTAGTGACGATTGCACAACTCTGCACGTACTAAAAGTCATTAATTCGTATACTTTAAATGGGTAAATTGTATGGTATGTGAATCATATGTGAGTCATATCTCAATACAGTGGTTTTAAAAAAAAACTTCCCTCCTTAAAAAAAAAAGTCACAAGGGGGTGAGTATGAAAAAATACCTAAAATGTTTCCTTAAGGGACCAATAATGAACAACATTGAGAAACACTACTTTGACCCAAGAAAAACAAATCCCATTTTAAATCTCTGTATTCCCAGTCACAACATCCATGATAACAGATCATCCATCCCTACTTAGCCTGAACCATTTCTGGGTTGATTCTACCCAAGCCAGACCGTATCCTAAGGGCCTCCCTCGTCTCTATCATAGGATGAGTGTGGAATTAGTATTGCTGCCCAGAACCTGGTTTCTAGGAGCAGCTGGGCTCAGAAAAGGGGTTGGAGCAGACACGCCTACTGGGAATCAGGAATCGTGGCTTCCCTGCAGGAGTCATATTAGAAACTATCTCCCAAAATCTGGATAGCTTGAGACTAGATACTCCCTGAGCATGTATCTATCTAACTCGGAATCACAGGGTAAGTTCTCAGGAAGACAGACTCCAAGGTGGTTAGTTAGCATAGCTTTTATTAGGGAGCGCTCTTAGAATCAACTTCTGTGGACAAGAGACGAAGGGAGCAGGAGTCAGCAGAGAGAGAAGTTGAGCTATGATGCAGGCCTTGACAATGGGCTCAACCAGCCCCAACAGAAGATGTGGAGCTGAGATAGCCCTTTACTGTTGTCCCAACAGCTGACATAAGATAAGCCCTTTATTCCTGAAGGGGATCTGGCTGGTGCAATCCAGCATCCATCCCACTCAACATTCCTCAAGGGTCAGAACTGATTATTTAGGAACACCAACAGAAACTCATGAGATATCTTGGTTGTTGTAACTAAAACAGACTACAGAAAGCGACCTCCTGAATGAATTCTTTCTTTCAGTCACAGAACCATGGAGAATGAGTTTGTGTAGCATCATAATGAATATGCAACTAGCACTAGCTAATATCACAAACTTATGTTGATATTATGACAAAATAGGTGAACCAATCATCATCAAAGGAGCCACATCCATCAATGTAAGGATATTTAGTAAATGCTGCCAATAATTTACATTTCAACACCATGAACGTATGTACATTATCTGGCATGCAATGTATCAGGTATGACACATTATTTCTTTAAGACAGATTGCCATATGATAATATAAAAAACTATACAAATATGTTTAGTATTTTCATATATATGTAAGAATGTATTCATTAAGACGTCCCATGTTCTGTCATAGCTCTGGGAAACTCTGCTCTTATCCAAAGGCAATCCCACCCCTAAGTTTCCATGCTGTGTTACTACTGTGTCTTCCTGGCTCTTCGTTGCTCTCCCTCTAAAGAACCCTATACTTAGAAGGCACGAAGAATCCAGGATGTTTATAGAAGGGCTCTGGGATACTGTGAACTCCTGGGAATTCAATGCCAAGTTTTTGCATCATTGCTTGTGGACATTTTTCTAGGACAGTATTCCATCACATTCATCAGATCCTCAAAAAGGTAATTCCTTTGAGTTTATTAATCATTTCATCTTCCATGATGCTCTTTCTACCATTCATTTTGTATTTTTTGTATTTGATCAAGTGTTATAAATCAGATTTTTAAGAGAGGGTCATTACAGGATGATAAGAACAACAAATGTTCAGTGAATATAAGTTTTCCCTGCCCTATAGATATGTCAAAAGAAGATAGTCTCTGATAATCTCTTCTGGGCAAGGCCCCTAATTCAAGTTCTTCTAGGCAATTACAGGGAGGGGCATAAATTTCTCTAGAGCCTGTGGCTAAAGTTGCCTTTAGCTCAATGTAATCTGCTACCATTGAGGCACATCTGGGGGCGGGGGGTGGGGGGGTCGTTCTGAAACCCCACAGTTCACTTTTCTGAAACTTCCCTGGACGTTTCACATTGCAGAAGCTGGGCTGATAGATCATTCTATCATTTTCTCAGTCTCAGTCCTGAGAGAAATTCAATTCAATTTATAAACTATTGTGTCTCATTTCAGGAGGTGGTAACGCCAATGGGCTCCCAAAGTTAAGTCTATGATGCAAGCAACCAGGTATTTAATAGGAGGTATTTCTACGGAAACAAAAGAAAAACAAAGGTTGCTATAATTCTGGTTTCTGAGTTCTGAAGGCAGGCAGTCAAGAAGATTTCTAGATGTCTTCTTGAATCATCTTCAGGTGAAATGAAGCCATGCTTCCATTTTTAAGATGAGGATTCTGAAGCTAGAAAAGTTGTCATTTGCTAAGTGGTATGTGTCAGGGTCAGGATTTGAATACAAAAGCCTGATTTCAGAGCCCTCACTGTAGCTACTTTGGTTGGGGTGACCTCTAAGGTCCATCTCCACTCCCTAATCCCCTGCTGCCACCTGTTTAAAGATTTAGTGACTTATCCCTGTACCATGGAGCATTATGCCATTTTATTTCACATAAGTCAAGCATTAAAATTAGGGTTTTGAATGGCTGTGTTGAGTTTATCCAGTTTAACAAGTTTTTGTCTAGCCTAAACACTGGAAGTAACTAGGGAAGAAGAAGAAGAGCCAGGCACAGCTTGGCCCAGGGCCAAGGTGAGGCAGAGAAATTTATTTTTCAACCCTGAAGGTGCAGGGAAAGGACTGAGTCTTGGCTTGCCATTGCACAGTCTGGGAGAGCCTGGTGTGTCCCCACAGAGCAGAAGTCACCTTTGCCAGCAGGAGTCTCTGCTTCACCAAGCAAGAGTCTATGGGCTCTTCTTTTGGCTCCAGAAATGCAAGGCTGGCTGGATTGTTTTTCTCAATGCACAGGAGAAACTGTAGAACCCAAATATACCAGGACAAAACAATTATAACAACAACAAAATAACACCATTTTTCTCTGGCTTCCCCCCACCCCCTACCCTGGCTTTTTTTTTTTTTTTTCCGTGGTTCCCTGGCTGGCAATTGAAACCAGGCCACGGCTTTGAGAGCACCGAGCCTAGCCACTACACCACCAGGGAACCCCCTGGCTTTTTTTTTTTTTTTTTAACTGAAAGAAAATCTAGATAACACAGGCAATTACAATTTAAAAAAAAATTTTTTTTGAAGTAAATCCCCAGCACGGTGCTCCCCAAAGTCTGCAAGCTAATGTACTAGACTTGGAAATAAACATTTGGCTTGCCTTTTTGTAATTACCCTCTAGCTGCTGATAGCACTTAACTCCTATAATACCCTTGCACTGACCTTCCAGCCCCTCATTCAGGTCTAAGCGATTTGATTCTGAACTCTTCTCCTGACTTTCCCCATCTTCTCCCACAGACTAAGGTGGCCCTGAAAACACTAGTAATTTGTAGATTAGTTAATTACCAATGCAAAACAATGTAGTACCTTACCTTGTGAGCACAGACAGGTACTGAGGATATAGAACAGATCTATCAACTGTAATGCAAACTTGTTACTGGAAAACAGAAGTAAAGGGAGACTAGAAGGAGAGAAAAATGACAGAGATAAAGAAAGGGAAATTGTTAATAAAGTCCATCTATGTGGTGTAATATGTGCTTTCACATGTTTCTCTCTTAATTTGAGACTTAAGAAGCTTCTTTAAATCCCACCAATGAGCTTGAACTTTGATTTATTGAGAAGGTTCAGACAGCCCTGAATTTCAAGGTCATATATATTACACACCCATTATAAGATTATCTGGTACATGTAAGAAAAATAATTCTAAATAAAGCTGTATGAGTGTTCAGCCTAATTCTTTTTCTTAGCTCTACCCACGCCCAAGTCCAAATACCTCCCTCCCAGGCCCACATCTCAGTCCTGAATTTGACAAAGCCTCTGAAACCTGTGAAGGGGAAAGTTGGGGCAGAATGTAATGGAAGGAAATAAATTATGGATGATAACCTTGGCTCGTGACAGATTGCTGCAATAGAAGCAAAATCTGAAAAAGTTAAGATGCAATTGCAGATCTGAAGAGATCATATTTTTAATACAAAATTTTATTTATTGTTAGACTTACTGGGGTGACATTGGTTAGCAAGAATTACATAGGTTCCAGATGTACAATTCTACAGTGCATTATCTATTTGTTGCATTATATGTTCACCACCCAATGTGAGTTCTCTTTCTATCACCATATATTTGACTCCGCCTCCCTCCTCTCCTACCCCCTCTTTCTTCTCCCACCCCAGCCCCCAAATAACCATTAAACTATTGATTGTGTCCATGAGTTTTTTGGTTTGTTTTTTCTTTGTTGCTTTCAGTTTTATATTCCACATATGAGTGAAGTCATATGGTTCTTGGTTTTTTCTGTCTGGCTTATTTTGCTTAGCATGATGATCTCTAGGTCCATGCCATTTTGCAAATGGAAGTATTTCATCTTTTCTTATAGCTAAGTAATATTCCATTGTGTATATGTACCACAGTGACGAGATCTTGAGTATAAGAGATGGGAAAGAAAATCTGGCTATCTTCAGTAGCTCCATGATTATAAGCCCACACCTCACAGTTATCACAAGACAACCAGAGTGGTCCCATGCAATCCAAACATTTTTAGTGGTGAAGAGTGTGATTTGAGGTGCCTAAGAATGGCTACCTGATCGAGAAAGCTCTTTCTTACTTCATCTGAAATGCCCCATTTTTTCATTAAACCTTAATAGTTTCCAAGTTCCAATATCAAGACACCCGGGGAACCATATTGTACCAGCAGGTACCTAAATTTGACTGATTTGAGTAGAAAAGGGATTGATTAAAAGGGAGAATGATGTCAGCAAGATGGTAGACTAAGAAGCTACAGACCTTCATTCCTTACAGAGACAACAAGTTAACAATATATGGGCCAGAATACGTCTGTGAGAACTCTAGAGACCAGTCAAGAAGCTACAGTGCTCAGGTAATTTTAAAATAAAAAAGGGATTCCAACAAAGGAAGTAGGAAAATTTGTAGCATTTGTCAAGTCCATTTCTACCTTTCCCCTGAGCAACCAGGAGAAAAATCCCTCATATCAGGGCTCCCCCTCAGGATGGAAACATAAGAAAAGACCATGTATCCACCATTCTAATTCGTCTGAGAGCTACCTGAGGAACTAGTTTCTATTTTGTCTGATTTGAACCACTGAAAGGAGTGGTACCAAAGTTTGGAAGCCACTTAAAACAGAGGCAAGTAGCATGTTAGAGCTGCAGAATCACAGGTAGACATCAGGGAAGCAATAGATCAGAAAAAGTTTGAGATGTCCTAGAACTTGCAGCTAGTTGATTGGTGAAGATCTACCCCTGCACAAAGCCTATATGCAAAGACTGGGAGATGTGGTTGTTTTTTCAAATGCCCATATTACGGCAAAAGATTACAAGGCAAACAAAGAAACATGGATCAATCGAGTTACCAAAACAAAACTCCAGAAACTGACTCTAAAGAAGCACAGATCTATGAGCTGTCTGACAAAGAATTTAAAGTAACTGTCACAAAGACGCTCAATGAGATAAAAGAGAACAGAAATAAACAACTAAATGAAATCAGCAAAACAATGCATGAACAAAATGAAAATATCAACACAAGAGATAGAAACTATTAAAAAGAACCAAATAAAAACTCTGGAGCTTAAAACTACAATAACAGTACTGAAAAAATATTACAGGAGTTCAAAATCAGACTTGATAAGTCAGAAGGAAAAACTTGAAGACAGGTCATTGGAAATCATTGAGTCAGTGGAGTAAAAAGAAAGAATAAAGAAAAGCAAAGAGAACATAAGGTACTTATGGGATACTTAGGCTGGCCATATTTCCTTGAGACAAAAACAGGTTATTGGGACAACAAAAATGGAATGGGATTATGTAATATTCTGTATTCATGAAAAAGTAATATGATAACAAAAGTTTTATTACATGAACATATTGAGCTAATAATTATTCTTCAGTGACAGAACTCATATAAAAATTTAGGTAGACATAGATGGGGACTGTATTTCACCACAATCATGCTATAAATATTTCTCTGATGAAATAATCCTATGCAGCTAATTTTGGTCTTTCTAAATACACCAAGGAGGAAAAAAAAAAAAGAAAGAAACACACTGACTGCTATCGCAAGCCAGTATATGTTAATGTCCCACCAGTGAGCTCTGCTGTAATAAAAAAAATAGCAAACAGCCTGTTGAACTGAAATATGCATCTGAAAAGTCTGAATCAAATAGGATGGAGGGCAGAAAGGATCTTTATGGGAGGAATGATGGTAGAAATAATAGTATGACTCACAGTACTGTATCTCACACTCCTAACCTGATGGAAGCAAATAGCCAGGTGAGCCCATTCAGTAGTTCATGTGCGTCGAGACCCTCCTGGCTCCCTCATACTGAATGGGGCTTAGTGACCACCTCTAGAATTCTTCACCCCTGCAGACAAGCAAGGGGACAGCATCTGAAGCCTGGTCCTGACTGGATAAAGTAAATAGAACTTCCTCTTTCATCACACCAGTAGTTGTACTGCATGCATTGATTAGCATAGAGCTTTATGGTAAATAAACAAGTCATGTTCAGTTTTTTACAAAAAATTAAAAACAGGACAAAATTGACATTTATATTAAAATGACGGGATGGTCGGGAAATACGAGAAAAACAGTAGTGTCCTATTTAAAACAGTACATATAGTCAGCTTAAAGATACTATCAACAGGGCTAATATACATATTCGGGGATCCCAGAAGAGAAAGAGAAAGGGGTTCAGAACTTATTTGAAGAAATAATGGCCAAATCTTTCAAAATCTGAGGAAAGAAATGGACATATGGATTCAAGATGCTTTAAAAACTCCATCTAGGACAAGTCAAAAGAGAACTACACTAAGGCACCCTACAATAAAACTGTCTAAAGTCAAAGATAAAGAAAGAATCTTGAAAGCAGCAACAGAAAAGCAATTTGTTATATAGAAGGTAGCTTCCATAATATTATCAGTCGATTGCTCAGCAGGTACTTTGCAGGTCAATACAGAGTGGCATGATATACAGTAGATTCTCAGTTAACCAGCACCCATGGGGATTCATAGATGCTGGATAAATCTAAGTAGACTCTCAGTTAAACAGTACCCATGCTAGATAAACATAGTATTATTTCTTTGGGGTTTTTTGTCAGTTGCTTGAGAGTGCTAGTTGCTTGAGTTCTGGCTAACAGAAAGTCTACTGAACTTGAAATGTTGAAAAGAAAAAAAAAATTCTGTTAACCAAGACTACTGTATTCAGCAAAACTGTCCTTCAAAAATTAAGGAGAAATTAAAACTTTCCCAGATAAGCAACAGCTGAGGGAATTTAGCACCACTAGACCTGCTCTACAAGAATTATTAAAGAGTCCTTCAAGTTACCATTGCAATGAAAAGTTATAGCATTCTATTTTAAACTGATAACAATTAATCACAATAGGTCAATGTATTTACCTTTACTGGAATATCTTATATTTTCATACATTTTCATATTGTAAATATATGGGCAATTATAGAAACCTGTACTATTATAATTTTGGTAGATAGTATTTAAATGACAAAAACATTTAAAAATAACTATAGATCAATGTTAACAGGTATACATATATAAAAATATAATTTTGATTTCAACAACATAAAGTGTGGGGGGTGGAGCTGTAAAGTAGAGTTTTTGTATGCAATTGTAGTTCAATTGTTTTCGGTATAAAATAGAATGCTATAACTTTAAGATGTTTTATCTAGACAATGTATTATGGAATTGTACACATGAAACCTATATAATTTTACTAACCAATGTCACCCCAATAAATTTAATAAAAAAAGATGTTTTATGTAATTGAAATGGCAACCACAAAGAAAATATTACATGAGTTAGCTAGTCAAATTCATCAAAACCAAAAGTGGAAGGGCGGCCAGCAGAGTCTGGGAGGGAGGGAAGGTGTTATTTAATGGGTCTAAAGTTTCAGATTTGCAAGATAAGCAAGTTCTGGAGATGTGTTTCACAACAGTGTGAATACACTTAACACAACTGACCAATACACTTAAACTGGTTAAGATGGTAAATTTTATGTTTTTCACAACACTTTAAAAAAGACTATGGGACGATGAGAGAGGTGGTGTGTAATGGGTACAGAGTTTGAGTTTTGCAAGATGAAGAGGGTTTGGGAGATGGATGGTGGTGATGGTCGCATAACGATGTGCACGTACTTAATACCACTGAACTACACACCTAAAAATGGTTAAGGTGGTAACTTTTTACATTGTACATATTTTATCACAATTAAAAAACAAATGCTGAATCCAGAATAACCAGTAAGTGTGACCATATCAATGAATTCGCTTCAGTCTAAATTGTGTTCCACTTCCCTGGCATAGAACCTTCAGAATCCATTACATAAATATTCCCAAAGATTTGCCAATATAAATACACAAAATACTGCCCCCCAAAATGCTATAGGATAGTTCATGAAATCACCAGGCCTAGACTCAAGGCTATGCAGCAAGAACAGTGCCCCCAAATCATGCCATTAAATAACTCTGTAGCGCAGGCAGCCGGCACCACTACTACCAGGTTCTGTCACTGGCAGCACTTGCCAAAGCAGGCCATGACTTGTTACCACAGAAGATTAAGAACTGATGGACCACAGGGTAGCAATTTATAGAATAATCTTGTGCAAACTTTCTATCCACAGAGTAGCTTCAAAGCAATATTCCAGGAACCAATGATATTTTAACATCTAAAAATGCACTGATAATACTTTCCAAGTTTAAAATAAGGAAGTTAAATTTACAGAAAAACAAAAAACCTGAAGACCTTTGAGTTCTCCTTTCCTTTCAATACTCTAAGTTTCATCTGACCTTTGTAATAAAAATGCATACTTTTATACATATTGTGATCAATAAACAGCTAACCTGATTTTATTTTTCTTTTGATATTACACAAATGCCCTCTTAAGCTCTAGCAGGTAGCTAGGTACAATTAAAAAACACAATACCTACTTCTCTCTTGAGGTAGACAGCCTCCAAAATGTAACCCACGTATCAGTCACTTCCTGGTATTTATACCCTGCCACCTTGTACCAGAGTTAGTCTTGTGACCATATTTTATTGGTCACACAGAAGTGATGGTGTGCCACTTTCAAGATTAGGTTTTAAGACTATGGATCACTTAGATCTCTCACTCTGGAGGCGACATGGTGAAGAACTCAGATGTCCACCTAGCAGCCAGCAAGGAACGGAGACCAGCCACCAACGCTGTGAGCAAGCTTGGAGCCGGAATCTCCTCCAGGAGAGCCTTCAGGTAACGTCAGTGCTGGCCAACAGCTTCACCGCAGCTTCCTGAAACCCGGAGCCAGAACCACCCAACTGAGACACTCTCACAGAAATCATGGACTTGTTTAAAATCAATAAATGATATTTTAAGCTGTTAAATTGGGGGATAATTTGTTATGTATCTACAGATAACTAATAGATCTCTTCCAGAATTCTGTAGGAGAAAAGAGGTGTGTGTGTGAAAAGGCTGTTAAAAGGTTAAATGCCTGATGAGAAACAGAACAATGACAAAAAACAAACAAACGGGGAGGTGTAGTGGCTGGGCTTAGGAGCTCTCAACTCTGCAGCCTGGGTTCAATTCCCAGCCAGGGAACCACCCCAAAACAAACAAACAACTCCTGTACAACTTCACATACCAACAGTAGAGAAGATCTCAGCATTTGGCCAAATAAGCTACTGCCAAGTAGATGGAATTTGAGAGTAAAAGGTACAGATTAGCTCCAAATAGCTCACCCTACTAACCTGAAAATTTTCCATTAGAGATAAATTTCATTGAGCCTCAGAGTATCGGGCCTTTCAACATCTCCTAGAAGGAATAACATCTTAAAATAGTATTTATAATAGGGTCATGACAGAAAACAAACTCTAATGGGTCATCTGAAGAGACTTTTAATACAGAATATTTACAAAAGCATGAGCATGGTTATAGGGACCAAAGAATGTTGAAGCTTCCAGAGACTAATAAGAGACGGAAGATATTTGGGCAAAAGACAGAATCCACAATTGTGTGGACAGACAAGCCCAGGGAGGAGGGGGCACCCAAACATAACTATCGTAGTGACAGGACATAGCCACCCCCAAAACCATGATGCCAAAGCAGGAAGAGAGTGGGAAAGAAATATGAGAGGGGATCCCCCCCCAAATGGCATTATCTTCTGGAGGGCGGGCCCCATGTAGTACAGGCTTCCCCCACTAGGTGAGGGTGCTAGGAGCCCACCTGCATCAGTGTACCAGCTGGCGTTGTGAGAGGATGCATTCAGCTTCAGTGAATTGTTCTTGGAGACTCTTTCAACACGTTTGCCCATTTCATGATGGGTGATTCAGTGATTTACTCGAACAACGTTGGGCATGACAAAGCACCTGCCCACACCACGCTGAGCGTTCAGCAGTTTTTGACTAAAAACAGCATGCCCCCCATGCCCACTCCCCCCTCTTCACCCGCTCTCACCCCGAGTGACAGTTTTTTTGTTTCTCCGGATGAATAAAGTCCTCAAAGAGAAACGGTTTGCTGATGTGGAAGAAAGAGGTGAAACAAAACAGCAGAAGCACTGAAAGGCATCAAAATCCTCGAGTTCAAACACTGTTTTGAGCAGTGGAAAAAGCATCTCAGTGGGTGTATAGCATCAAACAGAGAGTTCTTTGAGGGTAACTGAAGTTTAAACATATAAGAATAAGTACATAATTTTTAATAAGTAAATCCCAGGATTTTTTTGGGTCCCCCTTGGACATTAATCTTTCTCCCCCCATCCCATCCTCCAGTCTCATATTGATGCTTTCCTTTGGACAAAGCTGACCAGCAGCAAGAGGGAAAAGGATCCCAGCTGGTGGAGGGGTCAGTCTCCCAGGGCACAAAGCCGGACAGAAAAGGGCACCAAATGGATGATAGGCAGGTGGCACAGTGTTAGAACATTTTCATATTCTTAAAACAAAAAATGTCTTAACGATCATCTAGGGCAATCTGCCAGGCCATCTGTGTAAATCCACTTTGTTTTGTCCCCAGAAAAAGTACCCAAAATACCAATGGTGGCAAAAAGCACGGCCTTAGGAGTCAGGCAGGCCCACTCCTGCTTCCAAGCTGTTGGGCCCTGTGCAAATCACCTAACCTCGGAAAACCTCGGGTTTCTTCTTAATAATGTGAGCATCATAGTAACCTCATGAAGCTGAAATTAAATACATATGCAGTGACGGGAAGACTGGCCTCTTCCCAAGGAGAGCTGTTGACTTAGTTAAGTATGAAAAATTTGACCATAAGATTCATAGGGTAACCTGCCTTCTTAACTAGTTCAGCGGCTCACTAAAACATCTTTCTTACTACTGACCCCTGGTGAAATACCACATAGCTATATTTTAAAATGTGGTGGTTCTTAATATTCTGGAATACAATGATTTTCAAGATACTACTTACAATTGAAGATTGTAGGTAGGTAGGTAGGTAGAAAGGTAGGTAGATAGAAAGATGGATGATCTCTGGAGGGATGCATAAGAAACAAATAACAGTGGGTACCATTGGGAAGAATTTTGGAGGACTGAGTCCAGGGGTAGAAGGAAAATTTAATTTTTATTATATATTCTTTTATAGAAAGTACTGTTTGATTTTTTCCATGTATATATACTATCTTTTAAAAAACTTTTTTTTTTTGGTATGTGGGTAGCTTCCTGACTGGGAATCGAACCCAGGCCACAGCATTGACACTGCCAGCGCCGAAACCTTAAGCCACTACACCACCAGGGAACTCCCTTAAAAAACTTTCTTGACACCAAAAGTCTTTCAAGTTGGTATCTTGTATTCTTCTATTTATTCCATTTATTCCACAACCATTACAAAAGGCTTACTCCTATACTAGGTGCTAGGGCTACAAAAAGAAAAAGACACAATCTCTGCTTTCAAGTAGCTATAGTCTAGCTGCAGAGAGAGAAAAAGCAAGCAGATAACCATCATGCAGTGCAGTAAGTAGGGCCTATCTGATTTTCCTTACTTAAAATTTGAAGACACACACGTGCCCAGTCCCCTTTACACTTCCCTTTTCAATGAACTCTTCACATTCCAACATCCTATATAATTTACATATTTATGTTGTTTATGTCGGTCTCCCTCTACTCCATGAAAGTGAGAATTTTTGCCCGTTTTGTACATTGATAGACACCCAATGCCGAAAATGGTGGAAATTTTCAACACATTTGTTGAATTAACATTGATTGAATAAGTGCTCTGTAATATGAAAGTATGGGAAAGGAGCTTCCAGAACACAGCAGAAGGCACGTCAGACTTCTGTATAGAGCTCAGTAAGCTTCATGGGAATAGGTGACACTTGTGCTAAATCTTGAAGCAAATCTGGGTGACTTTGACTGAATTATTTAATTTTCTAAGAGCAAGCAAATAAGAAATACAGAATGATGAAACATACCAGGAACCGTGAGTCCACAGGCATAGAGATGTAAGTGAGAATGGCAGGTATGGGAAAGAGAACACGCGGCACTCACACAGGTGGCTGTTATTTGTTCACACTGGCGAGGTGAGGATTTGTTGCCTGTTCTTTTGTGTGTGTGTCTCTTCACATTTTTCCATAATACAAAACTAAGAATAAATAAATAAGTAAGCTATTTTTTTAATGAGTGTAAAAGAATTTTTTAAAATAAATGTTTTCTAGGCAGGGGGACATGGCTATCGTCACCAGCCACATGTAAGAGCAGCCAAACTGGGGTGGTAGTAAGTGGCAGGTAAAGAGGGTGAATGCTGAGAAGGAATATGTAAGTCAATAGTTTTTCTATTGTAAATGACAACTCAAACTAGCTCAAGTATAAAAGGAAACTCATTAGCTCACCTCCTCGGAAGTCTGAAGGTGAATCGGGCATTACAAACTGCAGGATCTAAGAACTGGACTGATACCACCAGAGCTCTGTCTCTCCCTCATGTCTTTTTGGGCCTCTGTTCCACTTCATTTTGCAGATGGGCCTTCTCCAGGTGGTAAGCACGACAGCCACTGACTGCCTCCGCCTCAGAGCCTCCTAGCTTAAAGAATCTTGCTCTCCCGATGTCCGTATATAAATTTCATGGAAATTTATGATCATCTCTACTTAGGTCAGTAGGAATAGACAGAGAAGCCTTATTTTTCTAAATGAGGGCAGATTGAACTGGACTCTGGAATTATACAGAAATGTGTTGTTGTGGTGGGGGTGAGGGGTCAGATGGTGGAATAAATGAAAGTATGAAGCTCACATTAGCCTCATATGGGTAATGCTACATCTGGGCATGAAATTATTAAAAATCTCCCACTTTGCCAAAGAAGGATGATGGTAGATGGACTGTGGATAAAAATTGGTGATGGAAATTCTGTAATTTTCTTAGGTAAATTGTGATATTAAATGCAATTAGAAAAACATCCCCCAAATAGCTTTGTTTTGGTTGGCATGTGACCAAACCCTGAATAGCTTAGATTAATATAAAAGAGATTCAAATATATGTCTTTCACATCTGCTTAAGAAACTCAACTGAAGAAAGAGAAAAAGCAGCACATGGCCTCTGTTTAGGAGGTATGCAAGCTCCAGAGTGAGTTTAGAGAGGAAGGGGGCTTCATTCATCCAAGACCACTAGGCAGTGAGAAAGGCAGAGGCTCCGAGAAACAGAAACAAGGTCAGAACTTAGGGCAGACACAGAGCCTGAGACCCATAAAGCCAGCAGGAGCACTGTGCCTTCTGTGTACTCCACCAAGTTCTTTCCATCAAAATAGCTCCACATACATTCAGCATATCTCAGCAGTAATGAGTTATTTCATTAGTGGTATGCTCATCCACAGGATTAATTGGCCTGTGGGCAGTGCTTGTCTGTGAGGAATGAAGGCAGAGGTTTTGGTGACATTGAGCCAGAGGAACACGAGTCCTAGAACCTACCCTGGTTCAATCACCTTTCTCCTCTGCGAGGTTCATGAGCAAGAAATACATTCAAGGCCCAACAACAGAAAACAAAACACTAATTTATTTTCACTTGAATAGATGCCCGAGTTTTTAGTGCAGAGCTCCCTTGTAAAAACAAGGTTGGAGCAAGCAGCCTATAGTGAAGAGCCACATAAGTCTTTTCTTCCCCTCCACACACTCTCTTCCTACACTCTGTCCTGCCACATTTGGACCAGAAATGGAAGCAATAAAAAGTATGCTTGGTGATGCATTTGCAGAAGAGAAAATAAGATGGCCAGCTCCCAAGAATAGGCCCTGGCTCAGCATACTTTTCCTGCTGCATGATGTCGAAGAGAAAGCTGCATTAAGGATCATATCCCTGTCCTTTAAAGGGAGCCTGATTAATTTCCTGGAATCTGACCCATCTAATAACAAGTCCTCTCTGGGAGAAGGCAAAGGCCAGGAGAGAAGAGGAGAGATGGACCTTCCCACTCACTTAAATACTTACTCCTCAAAATGTGGGCAATGGACCAGCTATCGACATCTCCTGGTAACTTGTTAGAACTACCCAGTCTTGGCCTCCACCCTACATTTATGGAATCAGGGAATTGCATTTTAATAAGATCTTCAGGGGATTCATATGTGCATTAAAGTTTGAGAAACACTGAGTTTCTGAAACATAAATCCATGCCCAAATTGTCTATCATTTGGATATTTGCTCACTTCCTAAAATAGTGCTCTGCAATATGGTCAATAGTTAATGACAGGATGTTTGAGAAATTCTTTTTGGCACCTGTTTAATGCCATTTGAAGGGAGGTGACAATTTCTGAGAAACCAGCACACATTTACCAATGAGTGGCTTAGACACAGAGAGAAACATACTAAAAGCAAGCAAACAAATCAGCTCTAGACATACACACACAGCTCTGCTGAGTGGGACAGATGGATGTAGTAAGTCTCCTCTCACTCCATCCCTCCGCCCATAATATTCCCTCCTTCCTTATTCATGCCCTCTTTCATCCACCCTGATACGAAGCTCTTGTGTTGAGCTCTGTTTCATACACAGGATAGTAACAGGTGCCTTACATGTCTCTTGCAGACATGCTCTCAAACCCAAATTCTAAGAATGATACTCCACGATTAAGCCAAAACATAGCAGGAAAACAAAAAGCAATTTGGCACATCAATATTTCTTACCTTTAAACAGTTATGACTATCATGACCCAATTCACATCTTATTTCTGACAGTAGCCAAATCTCAGGTCTGTATCTTCATCCAATATTTGCCTTCAGTAGTAGCCCAATGTCTTCTCTTTCCTCTACAAAACACATTACCTTGAAGCAAACAAACAAACAAACAAACAAACAAAAACAGGGGTTGGCATATATGGATTAACTAGAATCTGCCGTAACAATTTTATGGGATCCAATAACAAAGGATTTAAACAACAACAAAAAAATAATTTCTCTAGGAGTTCCCTGATGGTGCAGTGGCTTAAGGCTTCGGCGCTGGCGCTGTCAGTGCTGCGGCCTGAGTTCGATTCCCGGTCAGGGAGCTGCCCACATACCAAAAAGCAAAATAACAAAAACAACAACAACAACAACAGGATTTAATGTTATGATTAAAGTTACCATCTGTTAAGCACTTACAGGGTACTTCACAACAACTCTACGAAGTAAATAGTATCCCCATTTAATGAGTGAAGAAATGTGAAGTTTTCAGAAGTTGAATAACTTGCCCAGGAAACAGCAAAGAATTCCAGCCCACACCTACCTGAGCCCAAAGACTCTTAACTGCTGAATTAACTGGCATGAAACCACTGTGTGAGAGAAGAATCATTTTCCTTCTCTGAGGTTAAGGTGAGGATTAAATGAAATTAAAGATGTTCAAGCTCTTAGAAAAGTAAGGTGCTATAACATAAAAGGTATAATTTAGTGCATTAAGATTATGTCCAAATAAAGGTCCTCAGTACTATGTAAATGGCAATTATACATGTGAAAAATTATAATTAAAGAGATCGCAGTTCATTCTGTATAAAGTTCTCATTGATTATTAGAAAATGTTTTTAAAAGTTTAACCCTCAGTGTTGGCAATGATATTGAGAAACTAGTACACTGCTGGTGGGAGCACAAGTTAGTACAACTTTTCTAAAAAGCAAACTGACAATATGTTACAAGAGATTTTTTTTTAATTGACATAATAGTTTATTATAAGGAAAAATAATTTGAGTATAAAAAAAGTTTCAGTATAAATACAGTTAAGAGAATAGCTTCTGAAACCAGATTGTTTGAATTTAAGTCCCAGCTCCACTACTTACTACAGCATGACCTTGGGCAAACCTCTGTGACCTAGTATCCAAAATGGGGATACATGCCTATTTTACGGGGTTGTTATGAGGATTAACTGAATTATATGTAAAGTGCTTAACCTAGTGCCTGGCACAAAGTAAGCACTATATATAAATGGTTATCTACTATTTTTATGTCAGCATTTTATGTAATAGCAAATACTTGGAATCAATCTGTCTGAACAAAGAAAAATGATTAGGTACACTATGATACAGACATAAAATGAATATCATGAAGCCATTACAAATGAGGCTTTAAAAGACTATTTAATCACATATAATGTAAAGTAAAAAAGAGCAGAAAACTGTATATATCAATCATCACATTCCATTCATGTTTGTTACAACAGGACCTTGTGCAAATGTAGATGTGTAGGAAACAACCTGTAGGAATTACATCAAAATATTAACAAACAATACACCTGGGTGATGAAGGAACAGCACTTTCTGTCCCTCCCTGGTGACATTTAGGGATCTCTACCCGGTAGAGGGACTCTAAGGGTGGGTGGTGTCTCTCTCCTAGTAGACCCGAGTTAATTAAGAGCGGGGCAGTCACTTGCCTATCCTTTCCGCCCCTTGGTCTGAGCGAATCCTCAGCAGACAGCTGCCACTTAGGACTGATTGTAAGAATGAATGAAGTAAGGAATGGCATGCTGAGGAAGGGCACGCAACAGTCCTGTAAATGGAAACTAGACCGTGTGCACGCCAAGCCTGATGACCAACAGTAACAGGTGTTTTCCGTCTCTCCTATCTGTGACTCATTCTGCACAGCTGCCTGCACACCAAGGTGCCAGCACACGGGGGCTTCCGGAGTACAACGCCCCGCACGCTGAAATGCACTGTATTCTGGGCGGCCACACACGGAGACACACCTCAGCGACAACCTGGATTCACAAAACAGAGGTCCTGTCACCTTAAAAACATTAATGCCTTACTGCAAAGCAGCAGCAGCTATGGCTTGAGCCTACGCCCCTTGTTCCCGCCGTACCTTTCCTTCTGGTTTCTAAGAAATGTATCGAGGGGGAGTGTGCATGCGTTTCATCGCTGGCGGCCCCGCTCCCTAAACACGCGCGCGCGCGCACACGCGCCCTGCCCCCATCCGTCTCTTTCAGACTAGGCGCGTCTCTCTGGGCTGGATTGAATGGGAAAGGACGGGGCCGTCTTTGTCATTAATACTCCCCTCTTTCAGGCGAGCCAAGCTCCTTCCGGGTCAGCGACAACCCCGCCACCCCAGTCGGGCCCGCGGTCCCCCATAACACCGGCCTCAGAGCGCGCGAGGGCCAGGTCGCCACCCCCCGCAGGTTGCGGGAGGGGAGGAGGAGGAGGGCGGGCGGCGCGGGAGTGGGGGAGGGAGGGAGGAGGGAAGGAGGGACGGAGGGAAGGCAATCGGAGGAGAAGGAGGAGGAGAGAGCAGCCTCCTGCAGCTGGCGAGGAGAATGGGAGTGCGGGGCGACCGAGCGCCGCGGGGTGTCACGGCCGCGGCCGAGCTTGCCAGACGCCGGGCAGGCACCCGCCGCTTTTAAACCCGGGAGGGCGCGGCGGCGACGGGAGGATCGCGGCGCGCGCGGGGCGCCGGGCGGCGGCCGAATGGAGAGGAAGGGCTCGGCGGCTGGGACCAGGGGGAACCCGAGCCCGACCGCGGCCGGTGAGGCGCAGCGACCGCCGCCGCCCCAGGGCGTCCCGGGCGGCGGCGGCGGCGGCGGCGGCGGGGCCCCGGCGCGGGGCCAGGCTGGGGCGGCGGCCGAGCCCGCCGAGTTTATCCGGCGCGCGCACGAGTTCAAGAGCCAAGGGGCGCAGTGCTACAAGGACAAGAAATTCCGCGAAGCCATCGGCAAATATCACCGGGCGTTGCTGGAGCTGAAGGGGCTGCAGCCCGCCCTTGGAGAGCAGGAGCGGGACTCGCGCGCGGCCTCCCCGGCCGGGGCCCCCAACCCTGGCCGCCTCTCGGAGGAGCAGAGTAAGACAGTGGAAGCCATCGAGATCGACTGCTACAACAGTCTGGCAGGTGAGCCGCGCCGCGCCGCGCATCCGGTCCCTCCTCCCTCGGTCCTCCCCGCCTCGCGCCCGGCGCGGGTCCCCGTTCCTTAGCCCCGGACTTCGGGTCACAGCCGACCACTGCGGCGCGCCCGTGAGGCATGCTCCCCGCTGGGACTGTGCTGCTCTGGGGAGTACCTAGGAGGGGAACGTTTTGGGAAAAGTGTGACTTTTTAGCATCATACCTTCCAAAACTCATTGTCATCCCGCGTTTCTTCCCCCGCATCCATTGTAAATCTCACCTATAAATAACTGGACAGACAGAAGGGGACCCAGCTGGCCTGGCGGCGACTGCTGCTACTGTCGTTCCCCAGTGGACCTGGGTCCAATGCGGGAAGCGGCGCCAGGGTGGGCCACCGCACCCACTGCATGCCCAGTGACTGCTCTCCGCAGGTACCCTTGGCTCCAGAGCCGGCCCTCACCTTCCCTCCGACTGACCGCATCCCCATGGGTAAGGTCTTTCCCCAAGTGCACGCGGCCCCAGTAGGAAGGGCAGTCTGCCACGATGCCTTCAGCATCTTGAGCAAAATGGATTCCAAAATGCCACTTTCTTCTCTCTGAGCTCCGCTGGGGCCCGGTTGCCAGGTGAAGAGAGTGATCTCAAAGGGCGCCTAGTTCATGGTTGGGCTGGAGCCGTGCTACATGCCTGCTTCCCTCCCGCCTGTGTCTCACTCCGTGTGGCGTTGGGCCGCACACGAGCTGCTTGCTGGGGGTGAGGCAAAAAGAGCCCTTCTACTGGCAGGAGAAGGTGAGGTACACATTCCAGAGTTCACTTTGGGGATTGAGGGCAAAGGCAGGCATTTCTAAAAAATTACCTTTGGCACAGGAGAATGTAAAGTCTATAAAAAAGGAAGAGTCTGGATCTTTCCAGGGCCAGTCCCATGAGAAAGTGGGAGATGCTGATATGTTAAAAGCATCCTCTCCTCTTCCCGCACCCCATTTGGTGGGATTTTGGCGTGATCCAGCTCCTCTAACCAAACAAAAAGCGGTATCTCCTAGTCTCTGACGCTTGAAGTTGCCTAAACTAGCTTTGGACACTTGGAGCTGAGTAGGGTTGGAAGAGTGACCAGGTGTGACTGGGATGTGCCTGCGGCCCAAGCTGTTGGGGTATGAAAAAAAATACCAATAATTCTGCTCTGTTCCCTTTGAGGTTTCTGGTGCCAGTTTACCTCTGCCTTCCCATAATACCATGTCCAGTATCATCTTTCATCAGGCAAAACCCAGGCATTCAAAACATTGTAGTTTACAAACTTAATTAGCAGCAGTCATGGAGATGGTGGTGCTGATAGCACTACTAGTAATAATGGCAGCAGATGAAGGAGGAGCATAGCAAAGATGGAAGATTTCAATACCTCACAAGGCACAGCTTGCTTCCTTTTATTTCCCGTAAGTCCCTGGCGTACTCATTACTGCCTGATGAATAGTTAAAGGGCAGCATGGCCTTGGGTGGAGGAAGAAGCACTTTGGATCACTTAATGCGGTGATTTCAGCGTGGTAATGGAGCCTTATATTTAGTATTATCCATGGGCACTCTGGGGTTGCTCTTCACCCCACGCTTTTGGCTGCCATCCTGTGGCTAGCACTGCCCATCTTCTACCCCAGAAGTGATTACGTTTCCATGGTGAAACCAAAGATGTGTCCTTGGTCATGCCAGCCCAGTCGAGGGCGGGGACTAAGATCTGGACAGCTCCTCTCCTTCCGCTCCCCACCCCACACACATTGTGGGAGACTTTGGTGCTAAGGAAATGCAGAGTAGCAATAGCAGATTGCCCCCTCTGCTACCTTCTCCAGTGCTCAACACTCATGTTAATAATTTATTATGCACACCGTGCTGGGCTCTCTACATACATTGTCTTTTTTAATCTTTAAAACAACTCAATAAAAGAAATATGATCATCAGTTTTGCAGAGAAAAAACTCCCGAGGTTCTAGACCCATTCAACTTCAAAGTCAATGTGCTTGTCGTCACACCTTATGCACAAAGTCAGCACTTTCTAGACCTCTGTCTCCCTAGAGTCTGATCTCAGGTAGGCTCCAGAGCCCTTACACTTGGAAAATTCTGTTGGGAGCTCTCAGCCCTGGTAACCAGGAGAAAAAAATCAAGTACCTTGTCAAGGCTCTGTAGGGCTATTTTCAAATATTGTCAAATTTCACACTGAAAAAGAACAGAAGAGTAATTACCAGCTAAACAGTCTCGTTAAAGCCGAAATCTGTGTCTTGTACAGAAAATTCAACCAAGAGAAAGGAAGGGTCCACACAGAAGTCACCTGGAGAAGTAGAAGCCTGATGTTGGTTTCTTAGCAGACAATGCATAAAATTGGTTAAGACTATTTCAGAATCCTACCAAATAGGAAAGTATCCTTTCTTGTTGGAGTGTAAAAGTGCCTGCCAAAAGGAAGGAGACAGCAACTGCAAGTTCATTCTGATAAAAAGGCAACTGACCCTTCCACTGGGGCTGCAGTGCCAGCTGAGCAGCCCAGCAGGCTCCAGGCAGGAGCAGTCTGAAGATGTTTTCTCAAGGATCCATCCTCCTCCTGCACAGCTGTGCATAGAAGGGGAGGCTTGGGGGTTAGAAGGAATTTGGACTAGCTCAGAAGTACCTGGGGGCTGCATTGTACCTCAGAAGGCTGCATTGCTAAGGGCATCTCAGCAATGCAGCACCCAACAAAAGGCTTCTGGAGAAAACTTGGTTTCAGTGGACCCTTGAGAAGAACAAGTGGGCAGCTGGAATGTGCTTAGAGATGTCAGTCTAAAAATCCATTGGGATGACATAAGGGGACCACATGTGCAGGCACTTTGCAAGATGCTCATGGTTGTGGTCCGTTAGGGCTTGGGGTTTCTTCTGATCAGTAGGGATCTGGACAGTGGCACAAGATGCCTGCACTTGGTTTTGCAAGTCTTATTCTCTATGACATTCAAAGAAAGAGATGGGAAGCGCCCTATTCCTTCAGAATTTCCAATGATTTTGATACACTGATGAGAAAATATAATCTGACTTGCCTGGGAAGATGTAGGAATCTAATCCTTACCAAGGATGCGAAGGAAGCATGGATTGGCGTGTTGCTCCACTCCTGTTGACCTTGAACAAGACACAGGACTCCCCTGGGGCCTTGGAATGTTTTGTGCAAAACCTTTTGAAGGGCAGAGGCTTTTGCTCTGCATCTTTTCCTGTGGGGTGTAAACCAAAGGTTACAACACAGAAGGACTTTGCTGGTATTTCAAAATGATATTTGAGATTCACATGCCAGCTATAGAAATGGATGTAGACAGGCCCTCATGGCATGGTGTCTAAAGGCTAGATGGAGGAGAGTTAGTTTATGCTTCTATCCCTACATACTCCGTGACTTTGGATAAACCCCTACTATGTCATTTTACCTCCATTTCCCCATTCATTTCGAGCTGTGTTTGGGAGATTTTGTCTGTTTATTTCACCAAAGGGACAGATGATAATCATTGGTCCCAACTGAAGCCCAGGATGGGTGTGACAAGGCCTAGAGAAGTGGTGGACCTAGGGTGGAAAAAGGCCTGGGATGGGAACCAATTTTATCAGTGCTTATGGACATGTCTTAAAGCCATGGACCAGGGCCAGCTACATAATTTATGGGGCCCAGGGCAGAATGAAACTGTGGGGCTCCTTGTTCAAAAAGCAGGGGTGAATTGTTATTAAAGGTCTTAAAAGATAAAGTTTTTTTTCTTTCTTTCGTAGTCTCTCTCGACTTTACGTGGTGTTTTTATTTGCTGCTTAATGTCATTAAAAGAAAATTAAAATTTTAAATTATTGGCATGAATTTTAACGTTCATTTTTATATTGTACAATGCCACTTTTAAATAGAAACGTAACAGCCCTTGTATATGGAATCATATAAATTACATAATTTACTTTCTGTAGCTTATACATGCATATGTAGTTTATTCTTACTAGAATAGTGGAAAGGCTAACAAAACAAACTCAACGGTTTTTATTTCACTTCTTTATATGCATACTTTATATACACACTTTCTACCAAACTTGGCTTTCCAATGAATAAGGAAAGGGAAAGGAATGATTGGTTACTCTAGTCTTTCTCTGTCATCATTTTCAGCCTCTGTGGTTGGCTACTACAGGGAAGTAACATAAGTAGGTAAGGATATGATGGGGTTCCTAGGTCATTTGTATTTCTTAAAACACTATTGCTTTCTTTCTGCATTTAAAGCAGCTTCAGGATTGAATGGAAACCCTAGTCTCTTGGGGCTGTCGGCATATCTGTTTATTAATAGACCTAACATACTTACCTTGTACTCTAGTTGGGTCTTTCTGAACTCTCATGCATTGTGGATCTACTGGGATTCCGTGCTCATGAGGCATCGTGACTGCTATATGCGAGTGGGGCTGCAAAGAATGCTGTGCCTGTCTCTTCTGCTCATGTTCATGCTCCATTGTCCTATTGAATTTCACCTACAAACCCCAATTTCAAAGATAAAATTATTAGGACTTTCAAGAAGGCAACAGTAGAACTTTAAGCCAAAATACAGGGCCCTTCTATGCATGGGTCCTATGGGACTGCATAAGTTGCCCACCCTTGAAGCTGGCCCTCAGTGGGACACCAGAAGGTGACTGGATGGATACATCTAAAGTAGACAAAATCAGATAGAAACTCTAAAGCAGATTCTAAGACAAAGGATACTCAACAAAAATTGGTGTGGAACCAAAGAAGCAAGCATGAAGATGGATGAATTACAAATGCAAGTGAAAAGGAGATCAAAAGCTAGAGACAAGTGGTAACCTCATAGCCAGAAGATGAGTATTGGGGTAAGAATTGGCCAAAGGAAGTGGGAAGAACAGGGGCTTCACACAAAGATGCTCGGGCAGTTTCTTGCCATCTGAATGGGAGAACTTGGTCGCCCAAGCCATCGTCAATCTGAGGCTATTCCTTGGGCAGCACCTTGGCCAATAATTCTTAAGCCTGTGAATGTACTTCTAAGACCATCTTCCAAGAAAGGATACGAGAATTGAAACTTGTAGAATGCTTTCAAGAAAAGAACATTCTGAATTTGGACTTTGGGCAGAGTTTCTAAAGTGGATTCTGAAGCTCCTTAATTTTCCTCCAAGGGAAATGAGTTGAATGGCTCTTAGCCAGAAACACTTTAGGACATCTTGAAGTCAGAGTTCCTACAGCCAAATACATGAAAGTGCCCCACCTAAGATGAGGGGATTCAGCAATGCAGTTAGGAAAGCCAAGAGGCAGAGCAGCCAAAAGCTGGTTCCATAGCTTTGCAGGTTGTGAGTGACCTCCAGATGGAAAGTTCTCTCCTTGTAGCTGTTCTCTTTCACCACCAGGCTGTGCCTACTCCAGACACCTATGATCAAAACCAAATGTTTCAACAAATCAACCAGCAGTTTCCCAATCCCCAGATGTTTGGCCTCAGGAAGTCAGATGTACATCCTAGGAAAAGAATTTTCCGTTTTCACCATGATGATTAGTGTCATCCAGTCCCAACTACATTAGCAGCAACCAAAAACTCTAGCACAGACTATGGTACCAGGCACAAAAAAGCCAAAGATAATGCTACAGAAGATTTTTAAAAGGAGTTTAGCCTGCTGGTGGTATTCGTATGGCCTTGAAATTATTCATTAGCAGTATAAAGCTCATTATCTTTCTCTTATACATACATACACATTTCCACATCAGCAATGAAATGGTGCCATATCCAGTATAACTCAAAATCAACAGTTCCCAAATATAAAATTTTTGAAAAGGAAGGATGTGTTAGTACAAAGGAGATTTGACTTGAACTAGAAAATGTTCAAGGTTGAAATGTATCCAAATGGACCTTCTTTTCCCTTTCTGCAAAATAAACTCTAAAGAGTTCTCAAATTATAGCACGATTTACATGGATGACACTCATAGGACAAATGTTTCTCTTCCATAGTGTTTCTGTGTATAAAGAACAGAAGTGAGAAATGGTGCTAACTAGCTAGCTCAAGAATTATGTAAAATCAGAATTATAATTTTAGATTTGAATATAACCCCATTGCTTACACAGGTGTGTGAATTTCCTTGTCAACATTACCAGCTTATGAGATTCCCTGGTGGTGTAGTGGCTAGGCTTTGGCGCTTTCAACACTGGGGCCTGGGTTCAATTCTCAGCCAGGGAACCACCAAAAAACAAAAACAAAACAAAACAAAACAAAAAAACATTACCAGCTTTTTATTCATCATGAGCTTAGGCACTTCCAACAATAAGGATACTCACTGCCACCTAAAGTGACCCATTTAACAACCACCACCACAAAATGACAATACAGTAATAATAATAATAGTACTTTTAATCAACAAACTGAATGAACTTGAAGACCTAATTGGCTTTATTAAACAAGTCATGAATCGGCCAGTATCTCATCTAGCAAGCAGAGAGATGCTCTGAAGACTTGTACAAGATGGAGGGCTTTCATAAAAAGGAGGGTAGGACAAGGAACTTATCAGCAAGAAAAAAATGGAATTTCATTGGAGGAAAGTAAGAATTCAGGTGATAACAGCTTCTCATTGGCTGAGCTGCAGTGTTTCTACTGGCTGAACTTGTTGCTTGGCAAGAGGAATATCTTTCCTGCTGGAGGCTTAAAGTAGCTCCACTTCCTGTTTGGGAGTGCAAGGTATGGTTTTTCCTGTTGAGGGTCTGTAATTGCTCTCTTCCTGTTTGGAATAATTGACTTCAAGTGGTAGGGCATGAGAGCTTCCTCTAATCTATAGGCCTTCCCGATTTCAATTTTAGTTGAGGTTTCTTTATTAATTTTTCACAGCAACAATATGGTAGTAAAAACTACCATGATGAGCCCAATTCCTGGCATCCAATAGTTGTTCATGAACGAATGTGTTTGAAAAGAATGAAAATGCTTATCCTGGTATCTGTGTCACATTAAGGATCCAATAAATTCAACTATCCTATTACATTGAGCACCTAATATGTGCTAGACCCTGGATTTGGGGACTGGGTATACAGGAGTAAACATGAAGGACAAGATCTCCGCTTTTATTTGAACTATACAACTTTGTGAGACAGAAAGCTCAAGCTTAGAAGAGTTGAGCCACTTGTCCATGGTCACACAGCAGTATGTGGCAAACTGGGATTTCTCCTCTGCCAGTTCGGTAATTCCAAAGCCTATAGTCCTAACCATTCACCCAATAGCCTCCATCTTTAGTAGTTTCTTCCTTAAGTACTAAAATTTGCCTCCTTGAAATTTCTATCAATCCATCCATATTCATGTACCCTTTGAAGCAACACAGAATACATCTTATCATTGACATTTTTAGGGCACGTTGCTTGCCCATCCTCTAGTCTTGTCTTCTGTATGTTAAATATCCTTTTACTGTGATTGTGCCTTGTGTGAGTAGAGTTCCCATTCCATGACCATCCTGAGTGATTAAAGAGCAATTGTCTTGTGTTCTATAACCAGATCATAGTTTCCCTAGGTCTCATGTCATTAGGAAGGCGACCTGAATTTGTATGGACAGAGAGCAGTGAGGAGCTGGAAAGTCGTAATTTCTGACCAATCCAGCAGCTGCAGAAGGCCCACTTGCACCTCCTCCTCTCTTCCATCCCCTTTGCTCCAGAGAGTGTGAACTCCAGCTAAGAGGATTTTGAGAACTTTAAGTGGACATGTTAAGAGTAGAAGTTCATTTTGGCCATTACTATTTCAGTAACCACTCTGTGGACAATGAGCGGAAATGACCCACTAGAAGAATGACATCTGGAGTTGTCCAAATGCATTACTCCAGACCAGGACAGTCTTAATGCAGTGAGAGTGAGGATACCATCGTTTTAAAATGTTTCCATTGAAGTGCCAAATGAGGATGGACACAGTTTTATTCTGTGTGGTGCAGAACACTGACTCTCCTAACATCCTAGATGGTCGTATTTATTTTTTAGTTTGTGTGTTTATGACTGGCTGATGCTATGTTCTTTCCTGGTGGGCCAAAAACCTCATCTTTCAAGAGACAAAAACAAAAAACACCAAACCCAGCACTAAACAAACTAGCTGGCCCTGTGTCCAGTGGAACACAAACTGAGGCAGCCCCACAGAACAGCTGGTGGCACACTGACTGCATATGTGAACTTAATCTGGTCACCAGATCTCTGCCCTTGAATTTCCTCACTTATTAAATGGGTGTAATCATGCCAACCTGACTCACAGGGTAAGGGCCAGGAGCAAGAAGATGATGTATATGAATGTCCTTTATAAACCACAAAGTATTAGAAGTGTAAATTATCATTTTAAGTGGATGGGGATATGTAGGAGGAGAAAAAAGAGGAGAAAAAAGAAGTGGGACCTGCCCAGTGAAGGGAGTTCTTACCTCCAACCCCAGTAATTTTAAGATAAAAGGGCTACTTGGATAGTATATAGTGGGAGAACTCTCTTGATAACCTGGTTTCTGTAATAAATAAATATCAACATTGACTCTCCCACATAATTGCAGACTCACACACTAAAGGGGCTCCCCAAATGCAGGTGGCTTCATGGTTCACCAAAAAAGCACTTGTTAATTTACAAAAATATTATTATTTTTGTCATGTATAATGTGCACCTTTTTGCCCAAATCTATAAGGGAAATATAAGGGTGTGTATTATACATGGGTAGTACTAATTCTGTATCTATATAAATGTTTTTAATTCTTTTATTTATGCTTATGAGTTAAAAAGGTAACTCTAGAAATCAATAACAATATCCATATGCAAAATAATATGTTAAAAAATAAATACTAAAATTTCTTTATAATACAAAAAGCAAGTACCTAAATATAAACCAATAAAATTTGAATTAAAATTAAGGGTTTTTTTCTCCTGAAAGTTTGGGCTAAAAACATGCGTGTGCATTATACACTGGAGTGCATTATATCCGGTGTATCTGATGACGTGCATGCAAGGGGTGTGGGGTGTTCTTTGAAGGCTCAGATTTCCTCAGTTCCTTCAAGCGCCCCATCTTTAAAAAGATAGAGAAAGTGTGGCATGGTGAACAGGGACTTGGATTATACTTTCTCATCTCTAATGTGCTGGTGCCTTGGGTAAGGAATTTAACATCTTGGGCCTTGGTTCTCTGATTTATAAAAACATACAGTCGGATTCCAAGATTTCAAAGTTCCTTTACAGCTCTTAAAAGAAACACTCTCTCTGGATGTCCAGGCAATCTGGCTGCAACAGCATTGATCACCAGGGTTGATCAAGCTAGTCTGGCTGGCTAGGCAGGTGTCCCGTTCTTCCCTCACTGCTCCACCTGAGTCCCTCCTGAAGCTACACACTGAGTCAAAGTGGGGGACGACCTTCCCAGCTAGAGGAAGGTCATGCCTCGGTCAAGGGCATATGAGTAGCTGCACTCCCCTGCGAGAACCTTCAAACAAGCTCTCAAGGTCCACTTATAGGAAAACATAAGGTAGTCAATTTTCTAAGACTCCAGATGCAGCCATATGAGGTGCTGCATGTGGCAGTCTGCCTTCCTTGAAAGAGAGAGAAAGGAAAGAAGGAGGGAGGGAAGGAAGGTAGGAAGGAAGGTAGGAAGGAGAGAGAGAAAGAAAAGAAAAAAGAAAAATTCTCCATGCCATTCTATTAGGAACTGTGTGGCCCTTACACAGAATGGGGTACTTCTGTGTATGATGATATAGACCAGTCTCCAAAACCGGTTATTAACACAAAAAGGCAGAATGCAGAACAATGTTTAATATGATTCCCTTTGTGTATATAAAAAAAGATATATACCAGCATAAACATATGCTAATACAGTGTTTGCATTCAAGAAGATTATCTGAAATCATACGAATGAAGCTGTTTACTTGAAAAAGGGGCCAGTCAGAGGAATTTAGGCAAGAGACTTTTTTATAATTATTAAGACTATTGCTATTAGAGCATTTTAAGGTTCACAACAAAACTGAGGGGAAGGTACAGATATTTCTTATATACTCTCTGCCCCCCACACATGCACAACCTCCCCCTTTATGAACATCCCCACCACAGTAGTACATTTGTTACACTCAAAGTCCATGGTTAACATTAGGGCTCACTCTTGTGTTGTGCTTTCTGTGGGTTTAGACAAAGGTCTGACATGTATCCATCATGAGGGTGTCACACAGAGTGTCTTCACTGCCCTAAAAATCCACTGTGCTCTGTCTGTTCATCTCAACCTCCAACCCCTGGCAAACACAGATTTTTCTTTTTACTGTTCTCCATAGTTTTGCCTTTTTTCCAGTATGTAGTGTAGTTGGAACCTATAGTACGTATATGTAGCCTTTTCACATTGGCTTCTTTCACTGAGTAATATGCACGTAAGGTTCCTCCAGGTCTTTTTCAACTTGTTATTTTAAATCTTTCTGTAGTGTTTGACTTTTCTAACTGTATGCACTATTGCTTTTATGTTTTAAGAAGAATGATGGCAAAATTGTCTGTGTAGAGAAATTATCGATAGTTTTGCTCTCTTTTAATTTTTCTGAAGAAAACCCACTTTCTAAACATAATTTTTAGTGCCATTCTGGGCATCACCTATGCCTGTCTAGCCTTGTTTGATAGTAATGTCAAAGGTGTCAAGAAAAATTATCCCAAGCCTCAAACTTTCTCCTAATATCCCAGAGTGGGACTCATGCCCCTTTCTGCAGGGCCCACCACCCCAGTCCACACATAGGACTAGATCCTGGCAGCATGGTACCCCACAGTAGTAGGACAGCCTCTGGACTCAGTAGCATGTTGGTGACAGTTTGAATCCACTGGTGACGCAGGAAGAGAGTTGGGTCAGAGTTTGTGCTACTACCTGGTTCTAAACATGAGTGATGTGCCACTGATGTTAACGAAGGGTCGGTATGGATGCTCAGTGTGCAAGATTCTGGTTGGCCCCCGAGTCTAGGAAATCCTGCCCATTGGTGGCTCAGACACAGCAGCCAGAGCCCCTCATGGAAAGTCACTCATTCATGGAATCTTTGCTGGACGCTCTCCATGGCTCTTCACTGCCCAACCCTCAATCCTTTCTGTTTTCCTCAAAACATGACATGGGGCTGTGGGAGCCAGGGTTCTAGCCCAGATTCTGCTGCTCAGTTGCTCTGTGACTTTGGACAAGTCATATCACTCTGACCCTCAGCTTCCCCATGTGTTAGCAGTGGGGGTTGGGTCAGATGCTATCCAAGTCTCCTTTTAGCAGGTCTAGGATTTTGAAGATTCTCTAGCCTCCTCCCCCTTGGCTTCTCTCTGGCGATCGCTGAGAAATGACTGTTTTGGGATGCGATTCTGGGCCCATTGCTCACGCTGAGTCAGAACTGAGCTCCTTTCTTCAGTGGACCTGCACCTGCAGGTTGTGGAGGCCACTGGGTCTTGGGAACTTGTGTGGAGTCTTCCCTCATGCATATATGAGGAGGGGCTGTGTCCCTGTGTGTTTCAGCGAGGATGGAAGGGACAAGAGAGCACGCAGAGGAACAGACAGGCAGCAACCTAACGGAGCAGAACTTTACTTAGCATAGGAGGATCTGGCTTTGAATCCTGACTTCCCCTTGGCTCCTCCATTAACTGTGGACAGGTCCCCACCTCTCTGAGCTTCTGTTTCCATTACAGCATGGAAGTAGTAACCACATAGTAGGCACTACATAGGATTGTAATGGCGTGCGAAACTGAATGGTATGTGCACATGTGCCTAACACAGTGCCTGGGACATAACAGATGCTTAATAAATGCTGGTTCTATGAAGGCTGTCTGAAAAAACTCATACATGAATGCCTCTATTTTTCGTATTACGTGGCTGGATACTTTCCGGACAGCCCTTGTATATAACTCTGACTCCTACTCCATTAAGTACTAGGACAGAAAACTATGTGATAGGGGAGGGAAAAATGAGACTATAGGGAAATATGAGAAACAAGTAAGCACACAGAGGGCCGAAGAGGGGCCAGGGAAGCTTTCCCTCCCTAAGTGGCTGCAGGGCAGGGGAGGTGAGCAAGGTGTGAACCAACAGCCTTCAGCATTTGGTTTCCTACCTGATGTTGGGCCCGGAGGCTGAGTGAACAGCTGACCTGCCAGGCTTCCTCTGCAGGGCAGCTGAGCTCCCCTGGAACTTGCGGCCCTTGGGCCAGGGGTCTGTGCCTACTTGTAAATTCTCAGGAGACACATCAGTTCAGGAAACTCTCAGAAACTGCTAGGTTCTTGGCAGTCTTGTCTTGGGCCTGAGACTGTGGAAGCGAATAACCCTCAGACTGTGTCAGCTCTCTGCCAGTATTTTTTTTTATGCTGCCCCAGGGTTCTCTGACCCTTTATTTGAACTGAACTAGCAGTGAAAGAACCTCGGGCTCTTTCACTTGTCAGACCAGTTCAGAGTCTGAGAGTGAGGAAGGAGGTGCCAGCAAGAGGATAGACATGCTGAGATCAGTGGGTTTCCCTGGGACGCTTAACAAGCCTTAAGGCTTATGGTTGGGAAGGGGAAATGGAAGAAGGCAAGACCTCTGTGAGAGGGAGGGGCTGTGAGGCTGGCAGTCCTGTGCCAGCTCTGCCTGCCCTCCTGTGCCTCATGCTGGTGCCAGCTCACTAAGCTGCGCCCAGGTGTCAGATGAGGAAAGCCCCTGGCTCAGTGGGGCATCCTGAGCGTGAAAGCACTACCAGGAGGTGTGGTTGGGGGGGGGGAGGGGGGCTTTTAATCCCCACTACAGGCCCTCCTCCAGGGTCTGCTCTTGGTCCTAAGCTCCCCCAGGGCAGTTCCCCAGGAACAAGCAGTGCTTTCTGCTCAGGAAGCCTTCAGAAACCTGCGCACCTTGCTCTCTAAGACGTAGTGGCCTGGGGTGATTTTTTAAAATAGTTTTCTAATTACAACATTAAAACATCATAATTATAGAAGATAATTGAAAATAAATTCAAAGAAGAACATAAAAGCCACTTGTCACCCACCAGCCCAAGAGGCCCCCTCTTTCCTGCTTGGGTCTCTTTCCTTCCAGTCTTCCTTCCGTGTGTCTCGGGCCCCACGGGATGTGGGAAACAGGAATCAGCCAGCCTACGCTTCAAGGTCTACCTTTTGCCAGTGTATTTCTAAGAGAAGGGGTTTGTCTGTGTGCTGGGGTCCACTGCTGGGAACCCCAGGGTCCCTTTCATTGCCTCTGTCCCCACGGGATGCTGCTCACTCTACCTGGGTGTCACCCAGAGCCAGCTCTGCTTCCCTCTGTTGCTTCTTCCCTTTCACGTTCCCTGGTCCCACCACACAGGGCTGGGGAGTCACACCAGACTTTACCGAAGGGTACACGATACAGAGGGAGGTAACCTCTCAAAAGCTGAATATTCAAAATTCTTTTTCCTTAAACTGATTTGGCCATCAGACTACCAGGAATCTCTTACTTGACTTCTTACCTTTTCTGGCTGGTTCCAACTACCCACCATGCTTCTGAGACTTTTTCCCCTCCAGCCCGTCTCCACATCTTAGGTTCTCTTATGCTCAGAGTCCTGGCATTCCATACGCAGAGCAGTGTGGCCGTCTTTTCGTTGACCTAATTTGCCTGATCTCGAAGTTTCACCTTCCTCACTGAAGTGGTTGAGGAGGGTATTCTACAAATAAGGTAATTTCTTCCCTAGGAGGAACTGATGCCTGCCTGCTACCACAAACTCTTCATTGTCCCTCTCCCTCTCCCTCTGTGTGTGTGTCTGTGTCTGTCTGTGTGTGTCTCTCTCATATTTTTCACAAGATTCGGGTTGTACTGCACAAACTTTTCCATTTGCATTTTCCATAGGAAACATTTTTCAGTGTCATTATGTGTTTTTCCACAGCACGATTTTAATGTCTGTGTCATGTTCCATTATACCAATGTCCTGTTGATGGATATTTAGGTGATTTCCAACACTTGGCTATTGCACACAGTGCTGCCACAGAGACAGCACAGAAATGCTTCTTTCACTACACATCTGCCTGCTAACGAACTTATCCCCAAACAAAACTGGTGACAGGGCGTTTGCTCTAGTGTCATGGAGGGATGCTGAGAGAGGCAGCGGGAAAGGAGAGATGTTGTGGAGGTCACAGAGAAATGACAGAAGCGATCCGACCAGGGGAAGCGTTCTTTGAAGTACAAAAAGAGAACGGGGTGGAATTTTGGCTTCTGAGGGTTCCCCCAGCCTGGCTCAGAATTCCTGCCAGAGGGCATGCGTGACATGTTGGCCAGAGCCAACAAGGAAAAGATCGTACTGGGCAATGGACTCCTGATCGTTCTGGGCCTGTACTCACGGTCTCGTTCCAAATGGCCCAGCTGGCCCCTTCCAAGTCCCATTTTCCGCCCGAGAAAGGGGTGTTAATGAAGGCTCACAAAGATAATTGTCTCACCTCCTTCCTAGTAATGCCCATCTCGCTCTGTGTCAACTGCAGTGAGATTGTGAATGGGATAACTCGTCAGTATGTGGCCAGGATACTCAGCTCTGCGCCTTCCGTCATGAGCAGTGTGGCATGGGAGAGGCACCAAAAAACTGGGGTGACCTCAGGCTTTGGCGTCGCAGCTACCCTGAGCAGAGCCCAATATCCCTTAAAAGACTGTCAGTGTAAGCCTTTAGCATGTAAGATTCTTAGACTGGGTTTCCACCTCAGCTCTTTCACCTGCCACTCTGACTGCTAAGTACTGGCCGACAAAGGGTGAATACGAATGGTGAGAGTTGTACCTTGGAGGCTGGGGGCATCCAAGGGAAGAGCAGCTCAGGAAAGGTGAAGAGCAGGGATCTCCAAGGACAGTGGTGCTAAAACAGAGAAAACAAAAGAAACCCTTGGCAATGCTTGCTTGAATCAAGTGCAAGCATGTGCTCGATTGGAAAAATAGAAGGTCAGAAATGAAAGTGAATGGAATCGGAGGAGATTCAGCTCCCTAGATAAAGGCAGATGACTCTAGGTCATGTGCGCAGCAACGGCAGTACCGGGAGGACTGGTTATCTGGGCGCTAGGCAAGTATGGTGTGGCCAAAGACACTGCGCCCTTCTTTTGTCATAGCTTCTCGGTGCCTTAGACTTGGGAAAGTTAGAGATCAGAGAGCCCAGGTTTCCACTCTTTACCACCAGCTCTGCAGAAGTGGAACCAAGATTGGACTTGGGGTTCGACAACCCTGGTTCTTTCCCTACAAGTCAAATGGCTTCAGCAAGTCCCTTAACTTCCCCAAGCCTCTGGAAGCTTCTGGAAGCAGGGCTAATACCTATTTCCCAGAGTCACTGTGAGGGTCAAGTGTGTTGTACATTATAAGACACTACAAATGTTAGGTATTGCTACTTTGAGCATATGATATATGCAAACCATATGATGTGGTTTTGTGGGGATTTAAAGATGACCTACAGGGGGTTCCCTGGTGGCATAGTGGCTAGACTTCAATGCTCTCACTGCTGTGGCCTGGGTTCGATTCCCAGCCAGGGAACCACCCCCCACCAAAAAAAAAGAGATGACCTACACATGTTTGTCTTAAAGGGCAAAGAAGACACATTTCATTAATAACTGTAATGATAGGCATCTCCTGATCTGAATATGTGGCTATGGAAAATAATTTTATTCTTCGGAAAACTAAGAGGTCCACTGGATAACTGTACCTATAGACCTGACCTCATTAGAAGAAGATTCCCCAACATGTTCTGTGGAAGCATTACCATTAGATGGGGGTATATTTCACATTAGGTACAAGTATAATTCACAGGTAATAAAAAAAAAATTTCTCAGCAAGTTAGAAATAAAGGGAAATTGCCTGATCTTGATAAAGAGCATCTACCAAAAAAATAAAGCTGACATCAGCGTGAGAGACTGAGCACTTTCCCTTACAATCCAGGAATTGTACTCTTGGCCATTTATTTATCCTAGAGAAATGAAAGCTGTCTGTGAATGTTCATAGCAGCATTATTCATAGTAACCCAGAACGGCAAACAGCCCAGATGTCCTTCAACTGATAAATGGCCAAACAAACTAGGGTACATCCTTACCGTGGAATACTACTCAGCAGTGAAAAAGAATGAACTACTGACCCATCCAACAACTTGAATGCATCTCAAGGGGATTATGCTGTATAAAAAAAAAAAAGCCCATTTCAAAAGACTTCAAACTGATTCCATTTCCCTAACACTTTCAAATGACAAAATTTTAGAAACAGAGAATAGATTAGTGGTTGTCAGGGGTGAAAGAGGAGGTGGGCATACCAGAGGGACATGTATGTAGTTATAGAGGGCAACAGGAGGGATCCTTGTGGGATGGAACTCCTCTGTAACTTAACTTTGGGGGGGAATACAGGAACCTACATATGTAATAAAATGGTACGTAACCAAATACACACACACACACGAGTACAAGTAAAGCTACTGAATGCTGAGTGAGATCTGTGAATTGTATCAGTGTCAGTAGTACAGTCAATATATGGTACTATGGTTTTATAAGGTGTTACCATTGGAGGCAAACCAGGTAAAGGGGACAGGGGATCTCTCTATATTGTTTCTTATAACCATATGTGAAGCTACAGGTATCTCAGTAAAAATTTTAATTAAAAAAATACACTGTGGGGGTTAGTTTGCAAACTAACAGGTAAGATAAGAGCTGTTTCAGGAAGAAACCAGAGATGTGTCGCATCAGCTGTATTAGGATCACAGTAGACTCTCAGTGGAATCGGAGATGTTGATGCTTTCAGAAGTTAAAAATAAATAAGTGTTGGTAGAAACTCTGCATGTACTTGGTTTCATTTGTTTGCTTGTTTTTCTCTTTGAATGTGAAGACACAGGTCGGGTAGATGGTCCTGGAGAGTTATATAGGAAGCTTCCAGATGAGAAGTACATACAAAGTGAACATGTAAAGTGAGCACAGTCAGGTCTCACACTTAAGCCTTATAAGCAGAGTCATGCTTCCAATCTACCTAATGAAGGAACTGAGTTAAAATTCATCATAGGCAGTTGAACATCAGAGGAGGGTGTGTCATGAATGCTTAAAAGCACACTTGCAGCTGCCAGATGGCTTAGGTTCAAATCCTGGCCCTGACGCTTATTAGCTTTGTGACCTTGGGCCCCAGTTTTTCCATCTGGAAAATGGGCAGAATACTAAACCCTACCTCATAGGTTGTTGTCAAGATTAAATGAGTTAGTGCTTAGTACAGTGCCTGACCCTTCCTGCTCTTACTCCATTACCCTTCCGGGAAGGTGGATGAGTATCTGCCTGCAGGTGCCCGGCTACATTCTCCTGAGCACGTCATGGAGCATCTCTGCCTTTTTCCCTGGCCTGGGCTCCTCTTCTCCCGTGAGGCCTCCAAGTGTCGCAAGTTAACCATCTGTCTGAGAGCAGTTGTCCACAGGTGCAGATTTTCCAGCTCTAGAACTTGACCATCAGGGACCTGGTTGCCCTTGTGAGTAATCCTGGAGTGCTCCATGGCTGTCTTGGGCTCTCATAGTTTAAGTACTGAATGGTTCTGAAGAGACGTATATCCAAAACACTACAATGTACCAGTGTAGGTGGCGAGGAGGCCCACGTGTAGGCGACCCCTGGGGACTCACTAAAAATGTGAATTGCTGTGCTTCGCCCTAAACCTTGGGCATCTGTGAATCTGCATTGCTGGGCATGGGGTCTCGGAATATCCATGTTAAATAAGCCTCCACAGCTGATTTAATGAGAAACACTGTCTGTGGCATTCTCGATGCTGGGAAACACTGACATTTTCCATCCTGCCAACAAGCTTCAAAGGAAAGGTGGCCAGCAACCGTAATTGCCTTCATTTTTACCTGCTTCAACACAGAGACCCTGAGAGGTAGGGTGTTTGAAATCAAGAACACACGAGTGCATGCCAGTGCTGGGACGTTGTCTTGAATCAACTAGCTCAAAGACATCAAAACTGGCCAGCAACTTTATTTTCCTCTTCCCTCATAGGCTCTCTCACGCCCTATACCAGTGGTTCTCAACCTGTGGGTCATGACCCCTTTGGGGGTTGAACGACCCTTTCACAGGGGTCGCCTAAGACCATGGGAAAACACTTATCAGATATTTACATTACGATTCACAACAGTAGCAACATTACAGTTACGAAGTAGCAACAGAAATAACTTTATGGGGGTCCCCACACCATGAGGAACTGTATTACAGGGGCGCGGCGTTAGGAAGGCTGAAAACCACCACCTTATACAGTTGGGAACCAGGCGGATTAATTCTCCTGCCACAGGTGGCTTTTAGAGCTGAATCATTAGGACTCCAGAGGAACCCAGAGACTTGGGCCTATTTCTTCGCCCCATCCATAAAGCTGTCAGCCGGTCCTGTGGAATCTGCGCATCCAGTTGTGCTGAGGGAGGAGGCTGAGAGCCGGCAGCAGGCAGCAGAGTGCCTGCAGTTTGGTGGGGAGCAGAGGTGAGGGGAGAACCAGCCCTTGACTCAGAGGATGTCCAATCTGTGAGAAGATAATAGGTCCAGAACCCCACCCCACTGTTTCCTTCAGGTGCCCTTCTCTGGCTGCAAAGCTGCTTTTGTAATGTACTCTGCATGTCCCCACCCACCCCCTGCAGGGAAACACACACCTTTGAAAGGAAAAATGGTTAAGTAAGAACAAGCATCAAACCTTGGTTTGGGAAACATGGGGCAAGTGTAAATTTACATACATCTTGGACCATGGAACAAAAACAAGAAATCAGAAGAAGAGAGTTGTTTTCAGAACTCTGAATGCGAGCATTTGGGTATGGAGAAGAGAACATCAACACTTTCATGCAAAAGTGAAATTGAGTGTGTCACTGTAGGCCTGGACATGGAGCCACCTAAGTAAATGTTACCGTCATTTCACTGCACACCTGACATGCCCACTGCTCCGCCATCGGAAGACCTTCTGAATCACCTTCCAAAATGTATCTGACCCATTCTTGAAACTTTGCTTTAAATAAAGCTATCGCTTCGTGCATGTGTCATACATTGTGTATAGGACTCAAAGGGGAAATTTTCTCTGATGAAGGTGCATGTTGCTGGGGAAACCGTATTTGACAAATGGCTTCCTAGAGAATTAGCATTTCTGAGAATCAGTTTCTGTGCCCTGCACTGTGTGAGACATGTCATACATTAATAATCTCCTCATCACAAGTGTTCCCGCAAAGTGGGTATTATCTCCATTTAACACAGGAGAAGAACAGGACCCAGGGAGATTAAGTATCATGCCCCAAAGGCCTGGCCTAGGAGGTGACAGAGCTTGGATTCCAGCCTAGGACTCTATCGCCAGATCCAGCATTGATGTTCAGCCAGGATACCCCAGCACTGGCACACTATTGTGTACCTGTTCAATTTGGTTATGACCTATGCCAGTTGTTAAATATTCTAATTGTCACTTCTGTCCAGATCCAAGCTCCTTCCACTTTACTACTATACCATTGCTCCTTGAAGTAAGTTCGAAAACCAATCAAATGATTGCATTAACTTTTGGGAAGGGTTCCCCCTGTAATACAACAGCCACTCCCTGGCCCACCTTCCGAAGCTGTATTAGTTTCCTAAGGCTGACATAATAAAGGACCACAGACTGGGTGGCTTACAATAACAGAAATTCATTGTCTCCCAATTCTGGAGGCTGGGAATCCAAGCTCAAGGTGTTGACCGGGTTGGTTTCTTCTGAGGGCTGTGAAGGAGAATGTATTCCATGCTTCTCTCCTACCTTCTGGTAGCCTCAAGCATTCTTTGGTATGTAGATGGACTTCTTCTCCCTGTCTTTCCTGTGTGTGTGTGTGTCTGTCTGTCTGTCTCTGTGTCCAAATTTCTCCTTTTTATAAGTACACCAGCTATATTGAATTAGGGTTCAACTTAATGACCTCATTTTGACTTATCACCTAGAAAGACCTATCCAAATAGGATTATATTCTGGGGTACTGAGGATGAGCACTCCAATATATCTTTTTGGGAGGACACAATTCAACCCTTAACAGCAAGGCAGCCTTGTAGAGTAGGTTCATTCTCCGCCCTCTTTCCTTCCCCCTGATCCAGCCCAAGCTGCCTGGGATGGGCAGGGACAGGCCAGCAGAGTGACTCAGCTCTAAGAAGGAAACCAATGGCTACATGAACTTGTTCTTCCTCCTGTCACCCAGTTTGCATCTCGTGCCAGTGAGTGGCATTTTGCCCAGGCAGTCACTATGCCCTGCATGCACCAGGAAAAACACAAAAAAACAACAGATGCCAGAGCCAGGAGAACCTGACATGTTTTAGCCTGAGGTCCCAGTGTGGTTGCTCTGGGAGCATCAACCTTTGTCTGAGTGCACGAGTGTGCAATGGGTTCTTTAAATGGCCAGTTCTCTAACTTTTTCCTACCACAGACCCTCTTAAGAAAGCCTACCAGCCTTTTTCCTAAAATCATACCCAAGGATGGCAGTGCAAGAGGAATCTCCACTAGTGTGTGTGTGTGTGTGTGCATGGGGGGGGGGGTTGGAGATTTACAGCCCCTCTCTTGTCCCCCCAGTTTCCCTCTCTCTTGTAAGTTGCACTGGCCACCCCTGCTGGTCATCATATCAGGCTCAGGGAAGGCAGTTTCTTTTCTAGCACTTCTTCCCAAGCATGAAGAGAGAAGCTTGTCTTAATTCTCCACAGTGTGGCTGATTCTAAGTGGTGACATTTATTCAAACTTGTCAGAAGACACAAAGACCAGAAGGTTAATAACATTTCTTTCAAAAGAGCTTCTAGATATGGTTGTCTAGGGGCCCAGGCCCCTTTTTAAGTGTCCACTGGATGGCTGCATCTTTGAATTCAAATATAGTAGACTGTCAGTTAACCAGCACCCTTGGGGATAGGTTGATGCCGGATAAACTAAGTACACTCTCAGTTAACCGGAATGAAAGCAACCGGCAAAATCTCAGTTGCTTGAGAGTGCCAGTTGCTTGCGTTCTGATTAATGAAGAGTCTGCTGTACATACTCAAGAGTTGAGGCCATAGACTAGAAGCTCCCTTCCACCCAGCCTGAGAGTGGCCTTCCCAGGTCCACAGTGTCCTCTGCTCCTGGGACTGACATGTCAGTGCTTACTCCCCTCAGCAAAGATCCTGCCCCAGAGCTTTGCCTTGGGGAAGACACATCAGAATGTAATCCCATCTCTACGCAAAAAAAAAAAAAAAAACAACAAAACAAATGGCCACAGAGCAGAATTGTCTCACAGCAGCCCTTTTGATCATTGCCTTCCCAGTTCTGATGGTCATTTCCAGCAGAAGATGCCTCACCACATGTAACAGGGAGAACAGAATTCCTTTGAGGGAACCAGTGAAACAATTTCATCCTGCTAGTAAGTGGCGAACGTTGTGTTCATAGGCTGCTAGATCGAAGCACGTGGTAGAATGACTTAGTGGAGTGTAAGCCCTGGTTTTACAAACAGGAAACTGAGGCCCAGAAAGGGAAGGTGAGCTGCCCAATGGTGGCTAATGGAACAGCAAAAGTGGGACTGGCGTCTAGCTCCTCGGCCGCCCAGCCCGTGACTCTAAAACATTTGTCTGTGCTGCGGAGCCCAGAGACTGTCGGATTACGAACTGTAATTCAAGGGGAGACCAGGTTACAACCATGTGGACAGACAGTCCTGGGCCATGAGTGAATCCACAGTGACAATCTAAGACTTCCTGGCAGAAGGACTCTACCCTCATGAATGGAACAGCAGAGAGAAAATATTTTAGGGGTTCCCGAATGCCTGTCAATCCTATTTCCTAAATGCCACTTAAATTAATCCCTTTCTCCTACCTCCACTTGAATCAACCCAGTCACCGTCACGTCATCATCTAAATCCACTGTTGCACAAAGAATGAAGTCCCAGATGGGACTTTACAAAGTCTATGAAGAATAAGGTCTCAACATAGACCACAGGGGTCTGTGTGTCCTTATTTCATCTTCTTTCCCAGCCTCTGTCTTCCCCACCCTTCTCTCCCTCTCTCTCTCCCCCTCTTACTCTCGCTCTCTCCTATGCCTAGAAAGCTTTTTCTCCTTTCTACTACATCAGTGGTTCTCAAATAGGAGTGATTTTACACCCCAGGGCACATTTGGCCAGTATCTGGAGACATTTGTTTTTTTTGGTTGTCATAACTGGCATCTAGTGGGTAGGAGCCAGGGATGTTACTAAACATTCTACAGTGCACAGGACATTCTCCCATAATGAAAAATTATCCAGTCTAAAATGTTTCTAGTGCTGAGGTTGAGAAACACTCAATCTTTGGAATCTACCTTAAATACCACTTCTCCCAAGAAGCCTTCTTGTGGTGCCTTATGCTGACTGAGGGCCCTTCCCCACATTGGTCCCTTCTCTTTCACAGCACCTGGCACGTGGGCGCATCTGAGATCATGGGACATCTGCCTTCCCTGCCAGTCCATCAGCTCCAGGATGGAGTGCAATGTTTGGTTCATCACCTGATCCCAGTGCTCTGTACGTTACACACCGTTTGTTATACCTTGTTGACCCTGGAACACAGAGGAAGGTAGTTTACACACGTGACCTCTCTTTTACTAGGGGTCACATGGGTTTCCAAGGGCTTCAAATGCTCAATCTTGGGAGCCTGGCAGAAGTGGATAGATATCATAATTCTATCACCTCCTAGTTGAGTGACTTTCAGCAGGTCACTTAATTTCCCTGGAACTGGGTTTCATCATCTATTAAAAAAAAAAAAAAAAAAAGAAGAAAGAAAGAAAGAAAAACAGAACCCGTTTCATGGAGCTGCTGTGAACATTGAAAGACATAGCAGGAGTTCCCTGATGGTGTAGTGGCTTAAGGCTTCGGCGCTGGCGCTGTCAGTGCTGCGGCCTGGGTTCGATTCCCAGTCAGGGAGCTGCCCACATACCAAAAGCAAAAAAAGAAAAGAAAGAAAGAAAGAAAGAAAGACATAGCATACGCGAGGGACTGAGTACCACCTCCAACGGGTAAGGGATTAACAACTGAGAGGAAGCAAGGGCAGTGGGACAATGTGACCTAAAGGTCCGCTGCGGCCCCCAGGCACAGGGATGTGGAAGGAACACCAGGAGACTGCTGGTCAACCTCTCCTTCTTAACTTTCTCAACTCTAATGTGTGCCTTATAAACATCCCGCCGTACCAATCCCATGGGCTTGTGATACGGACCCCAAACAGGTCCCCAGCCCAGCTAGAGAGGGTGCCTAACGACTACCTGTAGGCGGAGCTGAGGGCAGCTTTCCAGACTGTTATCCTCCGCACCCCAGGCTCTCTTAAGAGCTCTGGCCTGGCACCCCTGGTTCCTTATCTGGATTCCAGTCTTTTCGGATGGCAGCCCCATGGGAAGCCAAGCTTACTCTAGGTTTCTCCGTCTTCCTGGGCTTTGCCTCTAGTGTCCGCCGGGAGTTCACACCCTGTAACCTGTCTGCCCGCCCCCCCCAAGTCTGAACCCTGGTCCACAGGCAGGTATCACTCACACTTCTCACCGGATCTGCAGGGGAATCCGAAATATTTTCACCGAGAGTCCCAGAAATGGATTGCTGCAAGTCCTTATGGCCTGGGGGAGGCGTCTTTTCCATTTCTAGCACTTTTTGCCATGCCCCCCCCATTTTAAACATTCAAAAACTGTTGGTTTGTTTTAAAAAAAACAAAGGTCCATTTCCCAGACTGCCCAGGTTGGCAAACAGAAGTGTCTGTTTGAAGATGGAGGACTGCACAGAAGAGGGCTGCTCCGACTGGGCCGAGAGCGCCTCAGACGGGGCGTGGAAGTACAGACAGGAAATCCCTCAGCTCTGGGAATGCATGTTGCGGCTGTTACCGGAAAGTGGGGTGCCCTCAACGGCGCGGTGCCCAGGTTCTTGGTGTCTCGAACAAAGAATTGAACGAGACACACACAGAAGTACTGAGGTGAAACAGAGAGATAGTTTATTGAGGGGAAAGTACACTCCAGGGGGTAGGAGCGGGCTCGAGCAAGGAGAGTGGCTCAGGAGCCCCGATGAACGAGGCTTTGGGACTTTTATTTTCTTCCGCGTCTTCAGGGGTTACACCTCTGG
>PVJL010009925.1:12587-53418 GCA_004026885.1 Lyroderma lyra | reverse complement strand
CCGTCTGTGGGGCCATCTCGAGAGGAAGGGGCAATCCTTTCGAAGAAGCTTTGTGCCACTTACGTCTCCACTGGAGCGAACGGTGTGGGAAAAAGCAAGGAGTGAACAGACACACTTGGTTCACCATTTCGTATGTCCTTTAAAGTGTCACCACAGACAATAACGCAGCATTCGTGGCTTCCCCGGGGGCTGTCCGGAAAGCACCCAGCATGAGACGTGGAAACGGGCCTTGGTGGCTGCACTTTTCTGGACGGCCCTCGTGTGTTTCATGTCTGTAAACTTGCAGGCTATAAAAATGAGCATGAGGGACCTGTGGCCTGTAACTCGTTGGAAAGCTTCGCCTTGTGAGTGCCTCACGTTTGATTAGATGGAAAATGGAGTTTACTCAGGCCACACGAAGGCTGTACCTCTGGCTACGTAGTGACGGGCGAACGTCACTTACTGTGCCTTTACTCTGTGTTGGGAAAATGATAGATTGACACTCACTTTTGAAAATTCCTGATAGTAATCCTATGAGGAGTGGACCGTCTTTCTCCTTTTATTGATGAGGAAACCGAGGCTCAGAGAGATTAGGTGGCCTGAGGTCACACCCCTCATGCATGGCCTTGCTCGGATACGAGACAGTCACAGCCCTTCACTCCTGAGGCCTAGTCAGGCACCCACAGTAATCACCTCTGAGTCAGCATTCTTGTTCTGTGACGTAAAGCCTCAAGGTTTTTCAGAAAAACCAATGAGGAGATTACAAATGTAGGTAAGATCTCCACCAGGGCCCTGAACCGCCAAATCTGCAGCCCTTTGGAGGAGCTCCCAGCCCCACCTCTCTTCCTTGTGGGTCCTGTGCTTCCCACAGTGTCACGGGCTTGCAGCCAACCTCCTCCAGGTCTCCCTGCAGGACCATGCCAGCTCCACCCACCGCTGCCTCTTAGAAAGCCTTTGTAAGACTCTGCTGACCCGGTTCAAGATGGCAGGGCTGGGCTTGCGGTTCAGGACCTCACTCCCTCAGTCAAATTGGGTCTAAGGGTTGGCAGGGTCACACCCCCTCTCTGCCCTCTCCGAGGTGCACAGACGTAGCCGGTATAAATCACAACTTGTATTTTCCCAGCATTTAGGAAATTCACCTGCACATTGCTCTTCCATAGTTATGGGAAGCATGAAGAATTATTAATAGTTACATTCTGAAAATACACAGAAGGTTTTGTAGAGTTGATGACTCAGTAGATACTTTACACTTAATAGTTGGTAAGATCTTTTGAGAGCAGAGACTGGGATGCCAGTGAAAAGGTGCTTCATGAAGGAAGTGGTGATCAGTGGCAACACGTGTTGGACTAGTTCCTGTCCCCGCTTAAGCATCTTCAGCTGGAGCTGGCGCACGGCAGCACGCAGAGATGGCGGCGGTCATGTCCCATATCGGAAACTGAGGCATTTAAATAAATCACCTCTTAAAAGTATAGACTTGAAAAAATCATTTATGGAGAGCCAAATCATAATGCAGATGCTTCAGTACCCTCACTGTTGAAATTTAAAATTAAAGCTTTTTTCTTAATCTTTAAAAATAATTCACTACAAAATAAAGAAAGAATAGGTTTAGTCTAGGCTGTCATTGAGACATCTAGTTTTCAGTTTGTTTATTTATAGTGTAATCCTAAAGCTTCCCTCTGGTACAGAACCGAAGTTAAATGAGAAACATTTCAGATATCCCATTTTGACGAAAGAATTTTCTGAAAGCTGATGCTTTGTTTAACTCTTCAGGAATTCAGGCTGGAAGACAGGGGGTGATATTTGTCTCAGGAAGGAGTTGCCCAGGGAATCACTGTGTTACTTGAAGAATTTATATACATTGAGTAGGCAGGGCTGTGGGCTGACCCTGCGTAAACTTTGCTTCCCATCTGTGCTTCCTAATTTCCCCGTTTCCCAGGGCTGTGCCCTGCCCCCCACGGCCACGGCCCCCACAGTCCTGCTTCGTATTTGAGATTTATCGCTTCTCCATACACAAACCTTTGATTCCAGTTTCCCTGGGCCCTGCTCCCCGCACCCCTACCCCCCCCACGCACACACACTGTAACTAGCCCGAGTCTTTCCTGTCTGTAATAGGATAATGCACTGCCTAGTTCAAGGAGCACATGAGTAGTTCAACCTCTGCTCACACGTAATACAAAGAAGTGCTTCTAATAGAGTTCAGTCCTCAGGCCCTGGATGAAGTCATAGTAAAAATTAGGACATGGAAGACTTTTGATGTATGTAATTCTACCAGTAAATAAAGCTGTGCCTGAAAGTAATAGGGAAAGTAAAACTCATAATCGCCATAGCGCTCTGGAATAAGAGGATCGGTTTCTACCTCATCACTTCCACTCCAGCCCCTCTTGAGATGCCGTCGGTGTTTCTCAAACACCAATGTACTTGGCATGATGGAAAACGGAGGTTCCGATTCAACAGGTCTGGGATACAGCCCCAGGCTTGGCATTTCTAGCTGGCTCCTTGGTAATAGAGATGCGGCTGGCTCATGGGCTGCATTTCTTTTTGCTAATTTTTTTTTTGAGGTGAAATTGGTATGTGACATTATATTAGTTTCAGGTGTACAACATAATAACTTGATGCAGTATGTATTACAACGTGATCATCACAGGAAGTCTAGTTACCATTCCTCATCATACAGTTGACTCCCTTAACCTACTCCACCCCAACCCCGCCCTCTGCTAACTACCAATCACTTCTCTGTATCTGAGTTTTGTTTTGTTTGCTCATTTGTTTTGTTTTTTAGATTCCATGTATAAGTGAAATCATAGGGTGTTTGTCTTTTCTCAATCTGACTTATTTCAGTTAGCATAATGCCCTCTAAGTCCATACATGTTGTTTCAAATGGCAAAACGTCCCTCTTTATGGTCAACTTGGATTCTATTACATATTCTTACCACATTGGGGGTTCCCTGGAGGTGCAGTGGCTAGGCTTCAGCGCTCTCAATGCTGCGACCTGGGTTCGATCCCCGGCCAGGGAACCACCAAATATATATATATATATATATATATATATATATATATATTTTATTACCACATTGTCTTTATGCATTCCCGCATCGGTGGGCACAATGAACCCTTAGTTTGTCTCCATACCTTGGCTATTGTGAACAGTGCTGCCATGAACATAGGGGTGCACACATCCTTTAAATTACTTCTTTCACTTTCTTCACATAAATAAGGATGACCTTCCTTATCTGAGGTTTCCCTTTCTGCACTTTGGTTTTCTATGGTCCACCGTGGTCCAGAAATATTAATTGGAAAATTCCAGAAATAAACAGTGCACATGTTTTAAATTGCATGCTGTTCTGAGTAGCATGTGGAAACGGTGCACTGTCTTGCCCTGACCCATCCCAGACATGAATCAGCCTGTTGTCCAGCACCTCCACGCTGTGGCGGCACCCTGTCCCTTAGTCACTCACTGGCCTTGTATGTTATCAGATCACTCTCTTAGTATCACATTGCTTGTGTTCGAATATCCTTTCTGTTACCTAATCATGTCATGTTCACACAACTTTTATTATAGTGAATTGTTATAATTGTTCTGTTTTATTGTTAGTTATTATTGTTTATCTTCCCTGGGCCTGATTCACGTTGTTGATGAGATCAGATTAAAGGCTCAGTGTCCTGAAATTAAAAAAACAGAAATTCTGCGGTTCTGCAGGACTGTATTTCAAGGAGTTGCAAATGCCGTACCACGGGATTAGCACCATCGTAAAATGATTGGCGTCAGGGAAAAAATATTTTTAAGTACTTAGCTGTTTTTAAAGACGTGGGTCTCAAGAGTTTTATGAATGATTTCTTTCAAACGTCCAAGAAACATAATATTCTTTTAAATAAACCATTCAAGAGTGTAGAAAGAATTTGAATAAATCTCAGTGAAGTTAGCCAATCTCCTTAATTAAAAACTGACAATTTTTTCTATGCAATATGATTAGAGAAAAATCTACTTTAGATAGAAACATACAGATGTTCAAATCAAAATACCAGCTAAATTACTCCAATATCATATATTTCATGACTAAATAAGTATCTTCTGTAAGTTAAAAATTATTTAATATTAGGAATAGTTAATAATTTATATTATCATCTTAATAGACCAAATGACAAAGAATTTTGATAGCATTTCATACCACTTTCTATTTTTAAAACTATCTTAGTAAAGTTAAATGAATGTATATTTCTTGAAAATGATAAAGACTATCTAATGTTAAAAGCCAACACCAAATTTAATTATAAAACTTCGGAGACATTCCCTTTAATCAGGATTAACATAAGAATCCTTACTGTAATCATTGTGGCTCAATATTACTCTAGAATTTCTGGACTTTTCAATGAAATTAGAGGAAAACATTGGAATATGAAAAAAATCTATTACTTTTGAAAAGATAAAGAATTAGAACTAAAGTGTTCTTCAAATAAAGAATGGTTAAAAATGAGTTACAGTACGATCTCACTGGCATTAAAAATGCTATTTTATAAGAATACTGAAATTGGAATGTGTTTATAACATATTATAACATAAAAATGTTAATTATTAATTAATCATTGAACAATATGTGTCGGGCATGCTTTTAGGCAACAGGGATAGAAGAGTATTTTTTTTAAACCAAATTCCTGCTCCCATGGAGCTTACATTCTAGTAGGGGAATGAAGAGAGACAAATAAATAAGTAAATGTGTATTTTCATTCATACTCATGTTTATCTAACTTCTCAGAGGATAATATGTCTTAATATCTAAAATATTGTCAGTTTGATGTTGATTTTCATTCTTGATTTTTTTTTAATGTAGAAATATACTTAAAAGATTGGAAACTTAAATATCAAAATGTGAACTGTGGTTACTGTATTTTGCCATGTATAACGTACATTGTGTTGCCCAAATTTGTAAGGGAAAAGTAAGGGTGCGCATTATACATGGGTAGTACTAATTCCACATCTATATAAATGTTTTTCATTCTTTTACTTATGCTATGAAAAGTGTAGTTCTAGAAATCAATAACTATATCCATATGCAAAATAATAGCCTGGAATATGATAATCAGTTTTATTTATTGTTAAATTTGTTGGGGTGACATTGGTTAGTAAAAATTCCATAGGTTGCAGGTGTGCAGTGCTACAGTGCATCGTCTCTGTGTTGTGTTATGTGCTCGCCACCCAGAATCAGCTCTCCTTCCATCACCACGTACTGGCCTCCCCCTCCCTCCTTCCCACCCCGCTGCCCCTTACCCTCAGGTCACCACGTATTTACAGCATCTGTTTTTGTTTCTTTGCTGCTTTCAGTTTTATATTCCACATATGAGTTATATTAAAAAATAAACTCAAAAATTATTTTATAATACAAAAAAAATACCTAAATTTAAACAAATGAATTAAAAAATTAAAATGCAAGCTTTCTTTCCTGAAAGTGTGGGCTGAGAATGTGGTTGCATGTTATACACGAGCACATTATACACGGCAGAATACGGTATCCCACACATTGTAGTTGTGAATAATTTCAGTTTGCATGCTCTTCTTGTTTTTCAAAAATTATTTCTACAATGAATGTAAAAATACAAAATTTAGACATGTAGAATTTATTTTAAAGTCCACCATATAATGCACCAAACTTATTCATTCCTTTCAGATTTATTTCTAACTCAGGATATTAATGATCAAATGGCCTATCATATACTAAAACATATCAGTAAAGACCAACCGTAGTGCAAGTTCTATTACATTGTGTTGAAAACCATACCACAGTTAAATTTGAAATCTGTGCTTCTCTACAGTTAACATAAATGACATATAATTAAGAGCAGTAAAGATTAAGATTGCCTGCCAGTTGGGTCAGCATCCAAACCATACCCTGCCCCCAGACGCCATGCTGGAATTAGCTAAGCTGCAGGAACAGACATGTTATTGTGGAGCCAGACATGTGATTATCCAGTAGAGTATGGGTCCCACCCCCATAAGGCCGAGTCCAGTACCTTAGTCCACAGCTGAAAGGCCAAATGCAACTCTTTCTTACGCCGCTGACGCACGCCTAGGAATACATTTCAGTAAGCATTTAGTGCACCTGCAGCCTTGGAAGTACTCTGTGAGGCCTTCGTTACCTTCTCAGTACAAGCTTCCGTCCAAGTGCAGCTGCTCCCTCATTTGTTATAGATTCTAATATTTTGAAATGTTACAGAGAATGGCAAACAACATTGATCCAGAAGGACGGTGGGAACTTGGATGCCCTGGGCCATGCTAAAATGCAGCGGCGATGCGGCAAAATGGAAAAGGAAGACGGCGTAGCCCCTGAGGGCAGAGCGGGCGCCGGTAACTCAGTGGTGTTTTCTGCTCCCTGCTGCAGCGAGAGGAAGGTAACCGCCCGGACAGACCGCATGGCAGAAGGCACACTTCCTGATGGGGACACTGCAGAGGCGGCCGTGTTGATCCTTGAACATCTTCCACGTGGTGAAGATGGTGCTTTATGTGGAGACCGTAGGGGTGAACAGAAGCTCCTCCTCTAAGTGGCTCCTTCTTTCCCCAGCCCTGGGTCCTGCTCCCCAGCACTGACTTACTGTGCACATGTGCTGAGCACCGACGACGACAGACAGGTTCTGGGGTGCAGAGGTGAGAAGGCACATCCTTGCCTCCGAGCGACTCACTTCTAGTTGGGGAACTAAGATTGTAAAAGAGAATTACTTCATAATTATATATTTATTTTTTCGTATGTGCCAAGTAGAAAGTAGGAAAAAGGAGGTAGAGATGAGTACCATCTGAGGGGCTGTCGGGAAGTTCTCATACAGAGGCTGCCGTGAGTGTGATTTTTCAGAGTTCTGCCCTTCAAAGGAGCAGAGATCAAACAATGCCCTGTCACACAGCACGGCCACCCCCCGAGGCACTGCGCTGTCCTAGTCTTCTCTTCCTTTGTGCCTTTATTTGGTGACGTGGGTCCTGGACACGTCCTCGTGTGGGAAGTCCTCCTCCAACCTCACCAGATCAATCACGGCCTCATTCAGCATTTACTGTCCGGCACGCTGCTCACTGTTCTGGGCCCCAGCACAGTATGTCCTCGGGCAGCTCAGGGCCAGTGAGAAAGATAATCACAGAATAAGCCAAGCCACCAAGAGAGTGACTTTCACATGGGGAAAATGACATCAGAGCAAGGGGCCTGAAATGGTCTCTTAGTGGTGGGGTGGCACCTGTTTCTGTCAGTGGAATTTGCTTGGAACAGCCCCGATCACCATTTACGTGCTCTGTGTGGCTGATTTCCTGCTAGAAGGGCAGATTCTGGTAGTTGTGACAGAGGTCGACCATGTGAGCCACAAAGCCTAAGCTATTTTCTACATGGCCCTTACAGAGAGAATTCGCCGTCCGTCTTAGAGCAGCAGGAACCAGCTCTGAGGGCCGAGTGAAAACAGGTGTACTACCTGTCTATGGCCACGCAAGAAGTTACTTCAAGACGTTGCGACTTAAAGTCACAGACGTGGATTGCTCAGTGTCTGTGGCCTGACTGGGTCCCCTGGCCGGAGGTCTGGAGCAGAATGCTGCCCAGGTGCCAGCGGGGGCGCCGTCGTGCCCAGGCTCGGCGGCAGAAGACCTGCTCACAGGCTCGCCTGCTCGGGCTGTGGCTGGAAACACCGGTCCCCTCCGTGTGGGCTTTGCACGGGGCTACTCACCATGAAGCCGCTCCTTGCAGGGCGTGCAAGTGGGTAACAGGAAGCCCGCCCCCCATCCTACTCTCGAAAGGGACCTCTCACCAACGGGCCGTGTTCTGTTCACTGCAACTGAGGCCATGTGTTCAGCCGTGCACGGACCAGGCCGTCACCCAGCACCCAGCCGTCACCGGGCTGGGGGTCCGCGGGAGCCACGTGACAGGTCACATACGTACCGCAAGGAGCCACGGGGGTGGGACGAGCGTTCTAAGCGGGTTGCAGAGCCCCCAATTTAAAAGGAGCTCAGTTGAAATGGCAAAAGTATGTCTTCCAGGAGCAACGAAGCTGGTGTGACTGGACTGTGTGGAGGGAAGGTCTGGGAGGTCAGACTGAGAGGAGGTGGACATTTTTCTAAATCATGGAGAAATCCGATTTTTATTCCAAGTATAATGGAAGGCCGCTGGAAGACTTTAAGTTGGAGAGATGACATATTTGGATATATGACTTAAAAAGATTTAATTGTCTGAGTGAAATAAAATAAACTTTACTAGCTAAGGCCAATACTTGGTTTCACTTGTCATGGGGGTCCCGGTGACGTGGGCACTGAGCGCGTTGGCTACTGGGAGGCCCTCCTAACGCACTGATCCCAGTGGATTAAGTGTGTAATTGGCTAGAAGGTAACTTGAGAAATCTGGGTATGACAATGCAAGTGTTTTAAATTAAACACATTTTGGCAGGAAAAGCTGGTTTTTCAGAAGTTGTATTTTAGTGATTAATTGGAAGATATTTTACAAAAGTTCCAGATGTCTATTGTGGCTGACACTATTCATTACTGTAAATACACAATGGTGTGCTGTCACCCCCTTTTTGATAAAATGCTTCTTAATGACATCATTCTTTTTTCTTCTCTAAACATGCATTTGGCCTTTCCATACCAGAAAAAAGAAACGCTTGACATGGACTAGCGAAGAAATACTCGTTTTTTGGTGAATTCTAACTACCGTGTGGGAGGTCCCCCACTTCATTTGTACAGCTTTCTGTGGTATGATATGTGTACCATGTAATCCTCCATTTAATTTTAAGTTTATTTTTCATATATTAGTAACAACAATGAAACGCTTGTTTGGGAAATAGAACTGAGTTCAAGAAAGAACATAGAAGACGTTGTTATTTCCAAAATTCTACGCAAAGTTTCTCATTGTTATCAACCTTTTACGACTCAGAATGAATACTCTCTTTCTCCGTGAGTGGATTTCTGGCTCCCTCTACAATACCTGCAGTTCTTAGAAAAGAATGTCTCTGCCTCTTGCTAGCTCAACTGAGAGTTATTCTAAATGCACTTGGGAATTTTGGAACAAACCCAGCTCAGGTCCCCCTCCCCACACTGCACACACACAGAGGCAGAGTCTGGGGGGCGGGGGTGAGCTCAGCCCCAAACCGTCCCTGCCTTTCTGCAAAGACGTAAGAGGCACCTTAGAGACACTTGACTCCTCTGTCATCTGACTGAATCCCTAAGACAATTGTCTGATACGAAACTCTATTAGGCACCTTGGAAAGCACGGGACTCTATCATTTACTATAAATATCAACTAGTGGTACAAGTAGTAGATTAGTTTTTGGGACCAAACAATGACACTTTGCTAGGCTCATCCGTAATAATGTTTAAATGCTTTGTCTTGCCAAGAGTTAGAAACTCAGACCCGGAGGACGTGAGAATGGTCCTTCATATTGTTTCTGTTGTTCTTAACATGTGTAAGATCTCACCCGTAAACTAGGGGTGCCCGTATTTCCCTGGATATATAGATCTTTTTCACTCTCTTTACCTATAGATACAGGTATAGGTAGGAAAGTATATGAAGAGGCATATGTGCATATGTGTATATACTACATAGAAGTATGTATAATGTATAGAAACATGTATGTCCACATGGGGGTATATGTAGGTATATATAACCTGTTTTACACCGGTTCCCACGTTCCCCCCAATATATCACAGTGCCTTAGAGCTCGGGCTGACACAGAAGGCGCAGGCTGTGTTGGGGGTCAGCGGAAGTCCTGGTGACTGGGGGTGTAGTGATTAAGAACCCGCTAACACGCTCTGTGACTTGAGAGACTATTCCTGGGTGTTCGCACATTTCGAGAGGAGAGAGGCACCTACACCCTTGGGCTCCGGACGGTCGTTACAGCGTGTTTGCAGAGCAAGCCGCCTGGGAGACAGACTTGGCGTTGCCTTCGGCGGGCAGGGAGCTTTGAAGGACATCACACTGACACCATCCCTCTCCGGGAAAGGTGTAGGCAGGTTTGCTGGCAGGAACCGCAAACGTAAGGGGGCCTCCTAAGCTTGGGGCACGTCAAGTGTGACACATCCCCGTGTGTGCACACCATCTAACTGGGCCACCCCCCTCTGCCATGGGACGCAGGGCCAACAGGAACTGGCATGATGCGAAGTCCCTGCTTCCTGCTGTGACGTGAATAGTAAAGTTCTTTGCTTCTGACCCAGGGGACTCATGTCTTCTGCCGCACCCCAGACTGCGGCAGGCTGACTTGTGTCTAGAAGACGAGTCACATTCCAGACCTTTCACAGTTATTGACAGAAATGTGATTTAAAATGGAAAAACTGAAAATAACCCCAAATTGAAAATGTCCGTGAATGGTGGACTGATAATAAAAAAAATTGGTACATGTATTCAATGAAATTATATGCAGTCATTAAAAACTGTGGAAATTTTTGATTTACTACAATAGAAAGAAAATAAAACTATATTGCTAAATATAAAAGATGTAATTTAAGGTTCATCAGATACTGTGTGTTTCTATTTCTGGGAAAAAGTGGCATAGTATATACGTATCAAATATTTTATATATACATTGAAAAATGTACACCGTAATCTTCACGTAGGTTATTTTTTGGGAATGAGCATAAGTGGTAGATTATTGCAAATGATGAAACATTTTATTTAATACAAGTCTAAATGTTTCACTTTTAAATGTCATAAGAGATTTTTTAATTTTTAAAAACACTTCAAAAAGTAACAAACTATAATAAAGAAGAATCTGACTTTCAGATCAGACCCACGTGGGCCGGCTATAATTCTCGCTATCCGTGAGACCTCAGTGACTTTCAGTTTCCTCATCACAAATGGGTGTACGAGGGCTGTCCGACGTGCCCGCCATGCATGAAAAATAGAGGCATTTATGGCTGGGGTTCTTCCAGACAGCTCTTGTATGTTATTATTAACATAGTTATTTTAGAAATTTTTATTATTTTTATATGGTAAAATGAAGTTTTCTGGCTTTTCACAATGTTGACGATATGCTAAGATAACAAGTAACGACACGGCAGGACAAGAAATTGGTCTCCGGCTGTATATCCTGACAACAGTTTGCAGGCGGTTTTATGAGAAAAGGAATGAGAAGAGGAATGTTTTCCCTTGGAACAAATCCTGGAATTCTCAGATATTAGCAGAAAAGAACGATTGAAGGGAAAGGTGGACAATCAGCTGATCCTAAGTTGTTAACTCTATTTCTGAGTCTAGTATTGCTTTGGTGCAGCAAATCCTGATCCGTGTTCTTGAACTTTCTTTGCTAGAATTTGCTACAACCTTAGTCCGTGTGTGTGTGCGCGCATGCGCGCACGCGCATGTGCATACTTACAAGAGATCTTTTTCCTTAAAAAGTTGTTGCATTATTGAAGTGAGGGCCATATGGCCTTCCAGTTTTTGGATGACATTGAGAAGTGCAATGCAATTTGCAAACAAAATGGCATACATCCTGCAGCAATTAAACTAATCCCTTTTTAATGGCTAAGAATACCTATGTCCAGATTCCAAGTCATTTCTCCAAAATCGATCAATCACAAGTACACACAGTTAATGTCTAATAAAGGAAGAAGGAAAGAAAGCATTTTTATACTGTAGTCTAAGAACATAGACTTGAACCAGGCCTTCATTTAAAACAAGAAAACATTGCCCCTCCCCGCCCCCCAGTAAAGGCTGTGATTGGGGATGTTCAAATAAAGCATGGCAAACTGTTACAGGTGCTTTTAAAGATGAGATCTCTGGCATGCAATAGCGTGGAAAGGCTGCCAGGACATAGTAGGTTAAAAAAGCAGGTCAGAGAGTAATTCTATAAATGGCCTAATGTGAAGGAAATGTCAAAATATGTGGGTTTTAAATATTCTGCCTTTTATACTTTTTCAACTTTACAGATTTCCCTTTACATGTGCAATTTCAAAAACTAGCCAGACTATCTGTAACGTTAAGTCTCATGTCTTGATTTTTGCGTAGAAAATGATGAGCCCCTTCGTTCTACACACACGGGTCTTCAGCTTAGCAGTGATTTTTCTCTTCTACCTTCAGTTCTTCCCTTATTGGAGACTGCGCGGTGGACCGGGAAAGCAGGAAATGAGTAGCACAAATTTTTTGTAGGGCTTTTCTGCCATCACTGCTAATGTTTATCGAGGGCTCTCTACGTGCTGCCAGGTTGTTGTAAACAAAACTCTTCATGTCCTCACTCAGAACGTGTGAAGCAGGTGTTAGAAGTATCCACATTTGACAGATCAGAACATTGAGGCACAGAGAGGTTCAGTAACGTGCTCCAGGTGCTCCAGCTCGAAAGAAGCAGAGCCAGGGGCTGAGTCTGGGGGTGCCGAGTCTGAGGGGTCTGACTAGTGTACACGCTGCCACTGAGCATTTACTTGAGAACATCCTCGTGGTTGTCACATGCGATCTTGTACCTGTCTCAGCAGCTTTGCACATGGGGCCTCTGTTGTCTATGCACCAAGTTTTCCATCTCTTCCCTCATTTTGTTTTTCATTGTTGTCGTTTTAGGGTAGCGTAGAGGATAGCTTTTCTCTCCAGGTTCAGAAAATTAAGGTCAATTATCATTCGCGTTATTGATTCAGCTTTTCAGACTATCAGTTCTGTTTGTATTTGCCTCTAGAGTGGATTGAAAATCTACTGTTGTTTTTGTTTTTATGGAAGATTTGTCTTATCTCACCTCTCTCACATTTCGTTTCATTTTATTGCATTTTAATCCCATGATTAGGCTCTATTACAACATAGCAAGTTGTACTTAGTTATATGTGGTATATCAGGGGGCAAATTGAGTGTATTCCTGCTAGAATAACCATGAATGTCTCTCTGAATGTCAGAAAGCTACATGGCCTAAAAATTGTGGGAGGGGGATATAACATAAGGTCTACAAGCACACACTCAGTTTTACCCATGAACTCTACACCTATAACCACGTTCGGATGCCATAACCTCTCATTATATTAGATATTCCCTTGTGTTTCAGGAGCAGATAGATAAGATCAATATAATTGAGGGTGTATTTTAAGTTACTCCTTACATGTTCATCAGCATTTCTTAATGTAGTCACATTAACGTATGCTGTGCAGACTGGCTGTGTTGTGTTCTATAATTATTGCTGTCAGGATACTTCCAGCTTGAGACGTGATTGTTTCTGCATTCATCTCCCTCTGGCCCTGCCTATGTATTTGTCAGTGCAGCTGTGACTCGTTTATTGTCTAATACTGCAGCTAATCGTGTATGGGCTATTTGATCAAAAACAACATTTTAACAAGACCAAAATAGCCAAGGCAAGGGAAAAGTGTAGTTATATAACAATGTTGGAACTTTTTTTGGAAGCAGCCTTGAAAAAGATTATCCATTTGTATAGCTCCAAAAGCCAAATAATAATTATGGTGGCATTGTTCTGTTGTCCATATTGTTCAAATCTGGATGGGTAAGCCAGAAAGAGGGAAGTGAATTATCCCTTATTATCTTGTTTGATTTGGCCCTTTAAGTGGTCAATATTGCTAAATTGCCCTTTGGGTGGGAAGAAATTAGGTTCTATCATATGCCACTAAAGGTCTCTTTTCATTGTGGGATGTTTTTTAATAAGGCTCAGAATACTAAAGCAGAGATAATTATAAATACAATTATTAGTCATTTTTGCCATTAGCATAACACACAAATGGATCATTCACTCAGAAATTTGCAGGGCATTTATAAACACTGAACAAAACCTCCGGGAGCTAAAATAAACTTGATTTGAGACAGTGATAGTTAAGGTGTATACTCCTGACATTAACTTCTATGCCAAATGTATTTCTATTAGGATAATTATCCCTTCTTATGCCTTTGTGAAGTACCACCCATCTGGTATAAAGACGCTCGGATAATCCTGCAGATTAAGCCCAGGGTTGTTTGAACGGAAACTATGTAGAAGTCAGCATTGCTGGGCGCTTGGAAACATTTGTGTGTGGTGGGGGGGTTAACAAAATCTTCCTTGGAACAACTCCTGTCATCTCCTAACAAGAGCGATCTATTTTGATAAAAATAAACACTACGAGGTAGTCGTTGGTTTCCCATTACTCCCCATTGTTTACTTTGGGGAAGTGCTTCTCACTGTCCTGTTGTCCCGGAAGGGCCCTCAACGGCCATGCCCCTGGGCGCAGCGAGACTGCCCTGGCGTTTCCCAGAAGGGGCGAAGCCATCGATCAGGGACTGACCTCGTGCAGTTCAACCATACGTGGAATTCGGTACATCAGAACGAAAAACGGGGCATGGAGTGAAGCACCCCCGAGCTTCGGCTGGCGGACCGTCTCTCACACACGTAGGGCGATCTATATACTTGACTTTTAAACCATAATTGGAACAGTAATCTGGACATAACTGCCGCTTCGGCACGCCTGTTTTTGACCGCCCCTTGTTGTATTCCAAATACGGGGGAGCCCCCCCGGAACCCCTCGGAAGCAGGACCACAGTCAGCATGTCCCCTGTGTGTAGGCCCACTGGGGGGCTGGGGGGGCTTGGAAGCAGGACCACAGTTAGCATGTCCCCTGTGTGTAGGCCCACTGGGGGGCTGGGGGGGCTCAGAAGCAGGACCACAGTTAGCATGTCCCCTGTGTGTAGGACCACTGGGGGCTGGGGGGCTCGGAAGCAGGACCACAGTCAGCATGTCCCCTGTGTGTAGGTCTACTGGGGGCTGGGGGGCTTGGAAGCAGGACCACAGTCAGCATGTCCCCTGTGTGTAGGTCCACTGGGGGCCGGGGTGGGTGGGGGGGACAGACGCTGTGAGACCAACGAGGCGTTCACCAGAGGTTTGAAAGTGAGAATGATTCCGGTGGAAATTCAGCCATGGAGGACCCGGCAGTGACAGGGGTGAGAGCAAACCAATCTGGGAGAGAAGGATCCGAGCCAGGACACGGAAGAAATAAACTCCGGAGGAAACAAACCGAGATTGATGTGGCCTTTGATCAAATGTCAAAGAACAGGACACAGACAATACGTAAGTGAGCCCACGAGCAACTGAATGTTTGAGCCTATTCCCAGCCGACAGTCCCAATGACGTTTTCTCACTCATCATTGGGCAGGAAAAGCACCGAGGACACGGACGTGGCTTTATAAATCACCTCGCCCTCCGGCAGTCCGCGGCCGGCCTTGCTCTGCTCGTGTGGTGAGAAACAGTGCTCGGAGGCCACGGCTCGGCACCCGCGAGGACTGGGAAGGGACTTTTTGGGAACCCTTCCTCCCAAGTGGGTGCGAAACGGTGCGGCCGCGCCCTGCAACAGTCACCTCCCGTAGAGCGGTCCTCAGTGCCCCATGTGCCCCTGCGTGTGCACTGCGCTGGCTCACGCCAGGCCAGGCCACGCAGTGACACGACGGGGTGGTCAGAGCCGCGCCGTGGCCCTCAGGTACTCGCCCCTGCAGAGCCCGTTACAGCGGCTCACTCGTGTGTCGGTTCGGGAAGTCGGGGCCACGTGGGCTGAGCGCAGGCCCAGGTCAGGCCCGGACGCCCACTGACCTCGGTGTCACTGCTCTGGCTCCAGCACGAACTGCCTGTCGCCCAGGACTCCCGTCTGTGTTCTAGAAAGTCCGACCTTACTGCCATCGCAGGGTCTTGCATTTGCTGTCCCTTCTGCCCGGAACGTTCCCCCCCCAGGTGCCTTCTTGAGCTCAGTTCAGGTGTCACTGCCTCAGAAGCCCACCCCAACCACCCCATTTCAGGTAGCAACTTTATTTCCTCTGTGACACTTACCACTGAGTGACAGGTGCTCACCTGTATCTGTGGACACAGCAACTGCCCCCACCGCCCTCACCAGGACGGGAGCCCCCCGCCCCCCCAGCACTGGGCTTAGCACACAGCCAGTCCTGCAGTCGATGTCGGAGGAGTGAGTCTCGGCCAACCCTTAGGAGACAGGTCTGAAGGAGGCGCGCTGGCGCTCGCTTCCATGAACACGTTGAATCGCGCTGAAAGTCACGCAGGTGCAACCCCTCTCCAGGGGCCACTGAGTCAGCATGTGGCAGAGCCGGACTTCAAAGCCAGGTCCGCCTCATCCCGACACCAGCGAGCTGCGCGCCCTGAGGGAGGTGACAGTTGCTCCTTCAGGAACGACCCTAGTGCAGTGGGAATGCCCTTCTAGAACACGGGTCTCTGGTTACTTGGAATTGGTGTTGGCTCAGAGACACACAGAAAGGAGGGGCGGAAAGGCTTTTGCTACTTTGCAGGCTGGAAGTTTTCACATCACAAGGGCAAACATAAATGAAATTCAAGGAGAAAAATTACTGATGCTTAGTTTTCTAAAATAAATTCCAAGAAAAACTGTGTGCTCAGAAGGCATCTTCTAGGGCTGAACCGTCCCCGGTACTCTTTCCCCGGCTACTCAGGGCCATTTGGAAACCGCGAGGGGGCACTCGCGAGGATTCTATTCCCACTGCAACGGAATGAAAAGATCCTGCTAGCTAAAGCAGGAAAGAGTCCGTGGTTAACCCCCTGGTCTGTATTTATGTCTGCAACCCTACCCTTCCGTATAGAAAACAGGTGTGGGAAGGAGAACCAGCAGGAAGTTCGGTCAGAATCCCCCAGCAACCAGCTCCCTAGGAAAGCAATCCTATCAGTGTCAGAAAACTGAAGCTTTTAAATTCCAACATCTGAGAGAGGATACACGATCGTTTGCACATTGGCGTATTGCTTCCAGAAGGCAAGATGGACGATGCTAAAATGTACTGTTGGGCTCAGACTGTCTGCCCAGGTGGGAGCGTGGTCACTCCGGCCTACCTGTGTCGGGGTGCTCCCCTTCTGCCTCCGCCTCAGGCCGCAGTGGACTAGTGTACTTATGGGGCAGCTCAGATTTCTCTTGTAAACCTGCGTACCTCTGTCCAGAAACTCACACAGTAACATGGAAATGTGCAAAAGAATTTCAAACGTCCCTGTTCATTAGGTATTCCAGGGGAGAAATTCAGACTTGAAAGGGAAGTCTAAGAGATATTTATCTGAAGTCACCACAGATAGCATTTAGGAAAACTCAGCCTTGCCTTTTTTATTTCCAGTAATTGTAATATTCGGGATTATTTTTCTTATGGTTATGTAAAAGGAGTTATACTAAAACAGATGGGGAGATAATCATCAAAACAAATCACAGTAAGGAGAAATGGTCTCTGGATATTCTCACTAAATGCGTACGTGGTGACTCTACCCCTCGCATGTGCCGATGACCTCCCGGACGCTGTGATTATAGAACCACATGGTCTGTGTCATAGCAGCAAGGGTACATAGTAGGGTGGCTTGCTGAGCCCCAGGCACTATTTTCAGTGCTTTACGTAAATCCCCACAAAATGCTGTATTTCTTTTCCTGTTCTCATGATGGGGAAACTGAGGCAGAAAGAGGCAGCTTTGCGGAGCCACAGCGTCAGTGAGCATGGGACCTGGGACCCCAGGCGGCCTGGCTGCAGACGTGAAACCACAGATATATCGTCAAATGTATGGATTTCGGGTTATTAGTACCTCAGCAAGAGGCCTTATTGCCCGAAGGGCTGGGGAAATGAGTCACTTTGGCATCAAACTGCTCCACATGAATCACTGTCCCCACGACTGGAGCACGAGGGCTGTCCGCAAAGTATCCAGCCCCGTAGCCGTTCTTCTCGCACTGACAATGGCTGGGTTGTTCGGGACAGCCCTCCTAGTCCTTGAAGTAGCCAGTACTTGCCACGAATATTTGTTCCAAAAGGAACCCTATACTTTCCTGACTTCTTTGCCAGAATTCATTAATTAGGAACTTTCTGTGCAGATTCTGCAGCAACAGCACAACTATCTCTGGTTTTTAAACTTTGTTTTCTAGGGTTCAGAGCTATGGGAGTGCGGGGGGCTGTTTCCGTGCCCGGATTCAATAATGCTACACATTTTTTTAGGTTTTTATCTCTTCTTTGGATAGTTTTCTGCATTCTTTACTGCAGACATGATTTCACATGTACCTTATTCCCATTTCATTTTAGTTCTAGAGCATTTCCTCCTCCTCCTAATTTATAACTCCAAATCATCTGTGAATTATTGGAAAAATCTGTAACCAAGCTTGTAGGATTTATACTAAATGCATAGTAAGAGAAACTCCTAGTGAGAAAATGACTTGTTTTCAGAATTTAAGGCTTGTCCTCCACAGGCCTGGACCAGGGCTGTGATTTGCTCTTAGTTAACTTTCTAACTAGAAATAGACACATTCTTCTTGGAACTGCCTTTGACTGCGGGGTCACCTTCACAGTGTCCCCATCTCCTCCCATGCCTGGCTGTTGTTTTGGGCCACACATAAAATACACTCACACTAACAGCAGCTGAGGAGCTTTTAAAAACGGGTCCGTGCACACTTTTCGTGGCGTTCTGAGGAAGTTTAGGAAGTTGTGCTGGGCTGCATTCAGAGCCATCCTGGGCTGCATGCGCCCCAGGCCGTGGGCTGGCCGAGCGCTGGCCCGCTGGCCGAGCCTGGTGTGGCCCCCGCCACCACGCTCTCCTGCTCCCACGGACACGGCCAGGCCTCCTCTCTCTAAATCTTTGGCTGGAAGTCAGGTCTCTGATGTGCAGCTGCTGTGTTCCTGGGTGAGAGTGCAAGCAGAACTGTCCCTGACTGCAGTGGTCACTCCTCCCTGAGCCACCGCGTGCCCACTTCCTGGGGAGTGGTGGAGGGAGCCTGCATGCAGACAACGTGGGCTCCGGTCCTGCGTGGTGGTTCATTAGCCACGTGGACGTTTCCAGAACACACACTCTCTGTATCCCCCAGTGCTCAGGTCAGCAAATAGGCGAAATAATACCAAATCCCAAAGGTGAGGAAGGGGATGGACGTTCCCTCCGGGACTGCAGCTGTGGTCACTGGCCACATGTTCCAAGTCCTCAGTGTGGGTATAAGCAGACACATGGTCTCAGCCTGACTCAGCTGCTGCACCCCATCTTTCTGGGCTCCAGGAAGCAGTGAGGTGGCCTTAGCAACTTCACCCTGAGCACCTCACGCAACTGCCCACGTCCCCGGACACTGGGACACTGGGGGGGGGACCTTTCCTGGGCGCTGTCCAGGAAGGGGAAGGCCCCAGAAGCTCTCTGAGCCCAGACTGAGACGCTGCCCCCCGGGCTTAGAACCCGTAGTGGGGTGGGCACCAGCCTCTTGAACCTCTCACTTCCTCTCTGGGTTCCCAACCCATCAGTGTCCCTGAGAAAGGGACAGTGTCTCAGCTGGTCAAAATCCTTCCAAGTGTTTCCTTGAAACTAGAAAATCAAGTCTTTTCCTATTTCCCCCTTGTTCCCTCATGACCAGCCGCGGCGTGGATGACAGAGATGCTTCATGATGTTGGACTTGGGGAGGCCCCCCAGAGCCAAGAAAGGAGGGACAGGCTGGCACAGAAAATGTCATGGATTAGGACATCAAAATGCCATCCTGCTTACAGATCGTCAAGGGATGACCTAGTCAACTGTAACAAGGGCCGTCTCAGGTCGTCCCCTCCCTGCCCTGAGTGACACCGGTGGAGGTCAGTGTCCTGAGGGACAGCTGGCCCAGGGACATCGGACCCACCACGTAGTGTACAGCGTTCTCTCCCACGCACGCACACCCGAGTGGCAGGATGTCCGAGGAACTCTGCGACACAGAATCCTGTGTCAGATGGACCGGTTGTTTTACAGCCGCTGACGACGTGGCGTTTAAGTATACGTGCGGGGAAACGCTCCTTTGGAGATGCTGTTGGAAGAGCAGTTAGGCTTCTTCCCATTTCTTAGAATGACAAACTTCATAGTTGAAAGTAGCTTTAGGGGCCCTGGTGATGGGGGGGGGGGGTCCAGCGCCTCATGGGTCAGCCCGACAGTGAGGTCCATATATTGTAAAACACGGGATCTCATGGCCATACCTTTTGTGCTTCAGTGTGACACTTAGAAACCCATACTTGCAAAAAGTCGTATGTGCAATTTTTCTTATCTCTATGGGAAAATATTTGGAGATTTTAAATAACACATGGAAGGAGACAGGCTCCTGCAAAAACATCCCCAAAACCCTTAACTAATGAATAAACTTCAAAGGGTATTTGGGTTTACTCACTTCTTCTGCCTCAGGAGAGTTGCAGTGTAACTAATGTTTCTGTCTCCTCCAGGTCGTATCACATTAATCTGCCCTTCGACAAGAGACCCCACACTCCATCTCTCCAGAGTTAGCACGTGGGGCTTTTCTTGAGGAACTGGGGACACACGTGGGGAAACCACAGTGAGGCTGTTCTTTGTGTCATTGAGAAATTGACCTCTTCCTAGGGTTTACAGCATCTGCTGACCTTGGATATCAGGAGACAAATAGAAATGAAAATTAAAAAAAAAAAAAACAAAACCAAGATTATCCATGGTGCTAGGAAATTCAGTGGGAGGAGGTGTGTGTGTGTGTGTGTGTGTGTGTGTGTGTGTGTCCAACCTAAGAATTTCTTATGTCCAACCCTGTGCCCTTGTTAAATTCAGACCAAAGTTTCGGTTATCTTTATTCCATTTTTCTCGTCCACACTCATATTAGTGCAAGAGTTACTGGTCTGTGAAGTGAACTCTGAATTTTAAAACCATTTAAAAGTTTAAAGTTGAAATTGGACATGAACACTTTTTAAAACATGTTTCCAAGGTTTAAGAGAAGTTGGGAGTCCAGCTGACGGTGTATCCAATGCGCTAAAGCTGACAGGATGACTTGCAAATTGACATAGAAGTAAAAGCAAGGAAGATCAAACCAGAAAAGCAAAGAAACACAGTATCGTGTTTGCTGTTTGGCGAGGAGCAGCTTTATAGGAAAGGGGTCACTGGTGGTCAGTGGGCAGGAGGGTGTGGGTCAGCCTGGGTGGGAATAGATGCCACATGGCAGGGCTTTGATTTAGGCCTCGCCCTGCCTTACACTTAGCACATGGGGAGCTGAGAGTGTGAGGCCAAAAGTGAACCACCGTGTGGGTTTAAGCTGTACACTGTGATGGTTCGATACACACGTGTTGTGAAATGATCACCGCCTTAAGGTCAACGCGGCCATCACCTCAAGTGTTCACAGTTCTTTTGTGCGTGATGAGAGCGTCTGAGATTTACTCCTAGCAACGTTCAAGTACGCTATACAGTATCCCCCTTCCCCAACCCCCGGGGATGCCTGACGTATGCAGTGTGGACACTCAATAAGCCTCACTCTAAAGAGTGAACTTGAAGACATTTTCTAGAGGATTATGCCAAAAATTATGAGTGACAAACTGTAATAGCAAGAACCTGACATTTCTGGCAATAAATCAAGAGAAATTGGTCAAGGAACGTCATTAAAGACGACAATCATAGTTAGTGATGAAACATGGCTCGTGGGCACGCTCCCGTCGTACTGAGGGCTTTGATTGTCAGCTGATGTCATCAGTCTCCCACGTGCTGTGTCACAGCTTCTCCCACCCTGCACTCCACGCAGACGCTCTCGACCCTTTCACGCGGTGACCACCAGGAAGGAGAAAACGCCCGGTGTCGGACGTGTGGAAGAGGGGGGGCTCTACCTGGGAAGGATCCTTTAGTCTCCTTGCCTCAGAGCTGTCACTCATACTTTCAAGGTCGGGGATACGGAGGATGAGAGGGAGGCTCATCTGGTTTGGGTGGACTAAATCCGTTTGCAAACATGGGGCCAGGCAAGGCCAATTGGGGGTGCAGACTAAACACGTCTCTGTTTTCCAGAAGGGTGAAAAGTCAGTCATTGGGAGGAAGCATGAGCACGAAAACAGTGATTCCTAGAGGACGAGGTGGCGTGCAGGGCTGGGCGGCCCACAGCGCTGTCACCACGTCGCTCCACTGGCGTGTTGATCAGCCGGTTTCCAGAGCACAGAAGGCACATGCGTGTCCCACACGCAGCCTCGCGGCCCTGGGGCCAAGGGGTCTGGTACGACAGCCTCTCAGAAAACCTCTCGTGGGCTCTCGAAGAGGAAGGAACCCCAGATTTACGTCAAACAGCTCGTTAGCAAATCACATCCTTTTCATTAGTCGATGTGTCACTTCATCCAGCAAACAGATCTATGTTCCGCATATTGTATGTCGGGCGGAAGGAAGGGAGGGAGGAAGTTTGTACAATAAATGAATAGTATTTTATTACATGTGTGCATCAAGTAAAAGTATATACTTTTCTCTAACATCTGACTGTATCAGTGATACAGACATAAAATAATGAGTAGCATCTTTGTGCATTTGAAAACATGAATAAAGAGCTACATTGAATAGCAAATAGAAAATACGCTTCTTGGTCCTCTGAACCTGTTTTAGCTGTCATTTGGGGAAGTGGGAGTCTGTGTGCTATTAGACCTGTTTTGCATGAGTCCCGGACAGCAAAGAGTAATGCCCACAATTTACGGCTGTCGCCGTAGGTAGGATGGGGAGGCCTGCGGTGGCGATGGGGGGTGTCAGTATAAACGTTGGCTGATAACAGTTCAAATTGTGAAAACACTCTAGGCAGGAAAACCCCGAATTTGGACATTCAGGAAAGTCAGTGTTTATTCAGCCCCACTTGGGTTGTTCTGTCTGCATCTTTAATTTGCTTTGAACTTGTCTCTTGAACCTGGGGTGGGTCCAATCACAGTGTTTATTATTTTTTCCTGAAATCTTCTTGGAGCATCTTCTTTGTCCGTGTCCAAGTGAGGTCGAGCTCTGCTGCTCGCCAAGCATAATGCAAACCCAGCTCTTCGGTAATTTGGAGAAAACAGTGCTTCTTTCTCCCCTGTTTAGGTTCTGGTACATTTTTCTATATGTATGTTATTTCTTAATTCAGAGAACCAGGAACAATAGAGTAAATGAAAACATTTATAAGAACTTATAGTGAATTAATTTTATAGTGAATTTATATATAGTGGATTTAAACAGTGTATTATATAGTGAATTTATTAAATAACTGTAGGGAAATAGGAAATGACAGTGAACGTATAAGAACATGTAAGTGACTTACCTACTGTACCAGCTAGCCGTGGGTGTATTCTTTTGAAGCTTTGGTCGAATCATCTACTTTGCTTTGTAGAGCAAAGAAAAATATACATCAGTCCTGAGCAATAAAGTTTCAATAAGTTGAAATGGTCAAAATACTAAAGATTATTATGAGCAGTCAAGTAATTCCAAGCAACCTCAGAAATCCGAATGCAGCACTTTTAAATTCAGACTGAAATTATACTGTGGGGGGTGGCTGTCTATGAGCTAAACACGAGGCATCAACACGTGTGGTTTTTAAATGTGAGTTAAGAACGAGGTGAGCAAAGATAGGCCAAGGGATGGGGCGCTGTGCTCAGCCCGGCCCGCGCCCCGGTCCACACGACGGCGCCCCGTCACCTCGCTGCGGCAGCCCACGCCTTGGCCTTCTCGCCGGAAAGCTGGAAGAAACAATGTGATTTATTATGTATTAACGGTTCGCCCCAAAGCCGGGATCATACACGGTCAAACTGTTAGGCTCCTTTTAAAGCACAGCAATGATCAGCTTGTTCTCGTTCAGAGGCAGCGCGTCCGACAGGCAGAGGCTGCCCTTACGGGCCGGGTCGGGATTGCAGACCTGACCGCGCGCCCGGGCCCTACTGCGCGCTTGCCGCCTGCTTTCACAGCACCGCCGGCCTGGGCCCTACTGCGCGCTCGCCGCCTGCTTTCACAGCACCGCCGGCCTGGGCCCTACTGCGCGCTCGCCGCCTGCTTTCACAGCACCGCCGGCCCGGGCCCTACTGCGCGCTCCCCGCCTGCTTTCACAGCACTGCCGGCCCGGGCCCTACTGCGCGCTCCCCGCCTGCTTTCATAGCACTGCGCTTGGGCCCTACTGCACGCTCACCGCCTGCTTTCACAGCACTGCGCTTGGGCCCTACTGCGCGCTCGCCGCCTGCTTTCACAGCACTGCGCTTGGGCCCTACTGCGCGCTCGCCGCCTGCTTTCACAGCACCGCAGGCCCGGGCCTGCCTTGTCGTCCTTCAGAGGCTGAGAAGCCAAGTCCCAAGCAATGGGGCACGCAGGAAAGTCACCAGAAAATCTCCCCGGGACCTCCAGACAGTGGGAAGAAGCCAAACCCCGACCGTGAATCCCGGCTTTGTCTGAGGGACGGCATGAACGAGCTCAGCAAGGCAGAAGAGTTTGGGAATGTTTAATCCCAAAGGAATATCATTTATCAAGGTGACTGGCAAGGGTCGTTCTGTCACTCCTGCCTCTGCGGACCAAGGGTAACAAATGAGTTTGCCACGGTTCCTGCCGAATTTGAGGCAGTTTTTCGGCATCGGGGAAGTGATGCCATTTACCGCTGCTGCCCCTGCGCTGGGCACAGGGCAGAGCTGGCACTGATGGCTCCGCGTCGGCCCGAACCTGAGAGGCGCGCCGGCTCCTTTGCAAAGCGTGGAAAGCGTGCCGCCTATTTCATTTTCTCCTACACTTAGCTATCTAACTTGGATATCAGAATTGGTAATAAATATCTATTTAACTGGCTTGGGTTTGATGAAATAAAAGCACTTATCAGAAATACAGACCCCCCGAAAAAAAAGTGACCTGCTTTCAGTAGTGTTTCAGGGGTCGTTTTGGGGTGAGAGGGAACGGAGGGGTCTGATCAGGCAGCAGACAGACGCTCGTGCCTCAAACAAGGGGCGCATCTCTTCCTCTGTGTTGTGACGTCTGGGCGCACCCTCCAGGACAGCTGTGTCTGCGGTCCCCCAGGACCGGTTACCACGTCCTCCCTGCGCGTTCGTTCCACGCACAGCACCCCACCCCGCAGCCCCGCTCGGCCCTCCGGGGCTCCACCAGCCGTGGGTGCCAGGCGGTGGACAGCCGTCCCCCCTTTAAGGGCCGGATCCAGAAACTGCGCGTCCCGCCCTGCGGAGGGCCTCGCTTAGCCGCAAGGACACTTGGAAAGTGCGGACTTCTTCAGCCACGAGACCGAGGAGGGGTGCTGCTGAGGGAGGAGGGGCCCGGTCGGCACCGCCCCCGGCCCCCTGGCTCACCTCCATAAACGACGGCGATGGGGTCGCCACCGGCTCGTTCTTCTGCAGTTTTCCACCTCGGTAACCTCACATCGAGTTCGGCGCACGTTACAGGGTCAAAATCCCTCTGAACTTCTCGGAATCGAGTTTGCCTTCGGTAGGATTACGGGGAGAGAAGGGTTCGGTGTCAGGAAGCTGCCCTGACAGGTAACTGAGGAAACGCTGATGGGTGGCAGGCGACGCCGTACGGCCCGAGTCAGGCGGTTCCTGGACCCGCACTTGGCCTGGAAGCCTGGCTCCGACACTTGCTCAGGTCTCCGACGCCCAGCCAGCTCCTCAGTCCGTGTGAACCTCAGTGAGTTCTTAGCCAAACCTGGGGTGACCCGGACCTCGCGACTTGCATGTGGCTGGTGTGGTGAAAAGGCCACTTCCCAATGGCACCGCGCCGTCAGCACTGACTCCTGTGTTCCTCCCCTGCGGGGCGTCTGCCTGGTGCTCCCCTCCCCCGCAGGCCACTCCTGGTGACCCATCGCGCAGACTCTGAACTTCGCCTCCAGCCAGGCTCTGTGGAATGGAGGAAGAGCTCATCTATACATGACTGAAGCGTAAGACTACTAACATCCTACGCGGCAGTGTGTGTTGCAAAGCATTTCGATAATGCAGAATTTTAAAGCAAAAATAAAGGAGTTCAAGGGCAGCAAATGAAATGTGAGGTGGCATCAGCAAGGTCCCAGAAGGACATGTGGGTAGGATTGTGTGCGCCTCCCCGGGCCTGGTGATTACCAACACCGTTAGCATTTCCGTGTTTGCTTTTGCAGATCAAAGCTGGTCACCAGCTCCAGCCCCCACAGCACTTAGGACAAACCTCTTGAAAAGCTCAGTGATTCATTTGGTGTGCGCATAAGCCTGATGTACAAGTGACCCCGATGGCATTTTACGGTGAAAATACCAATTGTTTGATATATTAATAGATTATTTAGAAAACATAATTATTGCAATCCCCTATGCAAATACATTTTAAAATAATTTACTCTTTGCCAATAAGATTGCATCACTTCTCTTTCCTTCCTGCGATGTCATAAAGAAATCGAGGCTTTTAAAGGCATAATTACATTGCACATGTCTTTATATTAAACCTGAGACTTTTGTCCCAAACATATTAAGTTACAATCATATTAAATGCAATGTTAACATCTACAATAGTGGAAAAAGGAAAAGCAAGTAGAAAATTTTCTATATAGAAATAAAGATTTCTTTGAGTTTTAAAGTATTTTCTAAAATACAAAAACCAATCATAAAATGAAATATTTTTACATTATTTAAATAAATAAGCTACACATCACAAGATGTATAAATGTATTTTATTGTTCCATCAATTGTTGGACCAAACATGTAGTTGTCATGTCCTAGTTCAAGTAACTGGTGAATGGGTACAGCCAGCTCTCTACGGCGATGAATGGTGATTAACCACTGTTTCATGTGTTGAGTAAAACCTGGGAGTAGGAGTCGATGACAGAAGATTGTGGGTACTGCAGATGGTAACCTAGCACCCCCACACCAGGCCGTTCTACCTTCCACCAAAGGTTCTGGAGGCAGAAGGCGAGGAGATGTGAAGAGAGAACGAGCTGAGAAAGATGCGATGCGGGAGGTAGGACGCTTAATTTCGTGAACTCACCCTTGGCAAAGCCTTAGGACAACTCGCCGGGCTGTCCGAGCAGCGCTGCCCACGTACGCGCACGCTGGCGAGTTCGCGAACTTAATGGTCGGATTTTGGGCACGATGACAGCTCTGACGGCCATTCCAGAAAAAGAGTTCCAAAACTGCTCTGAAGGGTGGGCTAGGCGCTGGCGTCGGTGCACGGCTTCCCAAGGGGGTACTTTGAAGGTGACCGTGGTGACACTCAGCGGTAGCACTTTTTCTAGGACGAGTTTGTGAAATTGACCTCACATGGGGAGAATATGGTAGAAGATGACATATGAAGAGAAAATTTTTTTCTCCAAGTAAATCAGCAAAGCATTCGTAGTAGAGGGGGAGGGGCAAACGTAACTAAAACATTATAGAAAGAAAATATCACGGGACAAGACTACCCAATGTAGTTACACATCAAGAAAATGCAAATTAAAAGCACAGTAAGATCCCACACCACACCCACCAGAAAGTCTACAATTTCAAAGAACTGACAGCATCAAACGTGAGCAAGGATGGAGATCTGGGACTCCCACACAGGGGGTGGCAGTGTGAGGTGCCCTTTACCTGACGTCCCTGTAACGTGGCGTGAGGAGCTACCTGCGCCGGGTTTACTCGTCTACCACTCACCTGAACGAGGACAGGACCCAGCACTGCTGTCCTGTCCCCCTAGTTTTGTTGATAGAATAAAGTCCTTAGCTAAGAAGGCTTGATCGCCTTCAAATATGTTTTCTGGAATTCAGATGATGACATTTAAGTGTCTCTCATATATCTGGAAACTATTGAAATTTTCCATGAATCTGAATTGGGTACAGTAAGTAAATTGTTTGTTTGTTTGTTTTTTAATTGAAAGCCTTTTGGAGGTAGAGAGAGCTCCCTAAGATTTCTGGTTAAGGTGCAAGAAATCTGTTAAGCACATTATCAGACATCGCTCTGAGACCTGAGCACCCTTACTCCCCATATTCACCCCAGGACACAGAGCCTGGGGTATCTGCATAAGGAGGCAGAAGAGGGTGCTGGGTGGAGGCCCACCAGATGGACAAAAATATTTTCCACTCGCACTTATTAGGGTCTGAATGGACCTGGACTGGATTTGCATGGTTAGATCGTCACTGGTTCTCTTCCTACGTATTTTGCAGCTAATGGCATCTGCTATGAATTAGTTTCATACAAAGATTTGCTTGACTGAAATGTGAATTTTTTTGTGAATTTCCTCTAAATTGAGAGACTAGATTGGCAAACTCCAGCCCGTCCTTGTGAGAACCAATCAGAGAAGAGACATGTGGACATGCAGTATGCATTTTCCTGCCCATTATTAAAATGATTCTTATATTGCCTTGGAAACCATGGGCAGCCACCTATGGAGATTGCTTTCAAGTCATTTACCCAGGATTTCAGACTTGGGAAGAACTTGATGATCGGGCCCAGCCAAAACCTTCCCTTCCCGTCTCATCAGCGATTTCCTGGCCATCTCAAAGAGCACGGCGATTGTCCCAGGCCACTGAAAGACCAGTTTTGATTAATCTCATCCCATCTTAAATGTATTCTTTCACTGCTACTCTCAGGTTGTTTTCAAAGAAAAAGCTATCGGTGTAAAACTCTATACATTCAAGACATGTCCATGTTCAGGTGTTCCAAGTTCAATATTGCATTATAATACAGTAGAATTCTCTAAAATTAGCAAAAGATGACATCGTGATTAGTAAGGTCATCATTTCTTCAAGTTCCTCAGTATTGGAAAAAAAGGGTCCAGGAGGCTTTTGCATGATCCGTCAGAATCAGGAGCGCTCCCAGGGCCTTCATGATATCCCGTCGTGAGACTGCGTGACACTCGGCCATGCTGATTCAGTCAGAGCAAGCAGGAGTTCACGAACAAGATGTGCTTTAGTGGGGTGCAGGGGCCCCTGCACTGGCTCTCCCCCAAACGTGGTGTTCTGAGGGCCCTGCTGTGAGGCGGGGGTGGCAGCAGGTGTCCTTGGCTCCATGTGCCCTAGCCCTGCATCACCTCTGCAGGCTCCTCAGGTGGCCCCGTGGTGCCAGGGGACTGGGTCTGCCAGATGAGAGGTTGTCGTTCTTGCATGAAGGAGACTGGTCTTCTCTCTGCCACGGGGCCCACCGACCCTCCCCACCGGAGCAGTGTAGGAGGCAGGGGTGAGGCCAATTTTATGCGGATCAATTATTAAATTATATTCTTGACTTTAGTGGGAATACCATAAGTATTTCTCTTTATGTACCACTGTTGATACACTCACATACACATATAACGATTAAAATAGGTTCATATTTTGGGAAGAGCTTTTGCCAAGAATGGACATGGAAGATAATGAGTGGTTTTCTGTGTTGGGAGGTCGGTTACTGGAGTACTTAGCTGCGTTGTCTCTGGAGTCAGGCTTGCTTGTGCTTTACAACAGGTTCGGCTACTAGTTAGGAGCAGGCCACTCTTCGTCGCCATGGCTCTGTTTCCTCATCTGCAAAATGGGGACAACAATGGTAGCCGTGTTAATGCGTTACTGTGGGGACTAAGTACATGAGCACGTGTACCTACGGGGACAATATGGTAGCCATGTTAATGCGTTACTGTGAGGACTAAGTGCATGAGCACATGTATCTATGGGGACAACAATGGTAGCCGTGTTACTGCGTTACTGTGGGGACTAAGTGCATGAGCACGTGTATCTATGGGGACAACAATGGTAGCTGTGTTAATGCATTACTGTGGAGACTAAGTGCATGAGCATGTGTATCTCATGGTGCGTGCTCAGCGCACGTTAGTTATTATTCCTAATTATGGACCAATGTGCTGATTTATCCCCACACACCTCCTAAGGGAAGCATCCCTCCATTATGCACAAGCGATCCAACTAATAGATGAATTTTTACAAAGATTTTCTTCATGCCTTATAATTCCAGGCAAGATCTTTTCTTTTATGCAAATGACTTGCTCAAGTAAAATAACTAAAGAAACCGTTACTATCATGAGGAGCCTGAGCCCAGCACTCAGGCGTGGAATAACTTGATTTTTAATGTTCAGAGTAATGTAATTCTTCCTAAGACAAAATGTGAAGCCACTAACTGGTTGGAGTAAATTTCTCTCTGAAATCATGACTTTATTCACTTTTTAGAGGAAAAAAAACCCCATTCTTTGGATGTATACTTTAAATTACATGCAAATTCATGCACTAACCAGGAGTACTTTGCAAAGCGGGATGGGGAGGTGGGAGACCCGCTTCCCGCTAACCAGCAGCGGGCGGTCCGGCGCGCAGGGCGCCCGTGAGCGCATGCGCGGGAAGACCCGGGCGCGGTGCTGCTTTTCTTCTGAAGGCCGCACTTCCGTGTGACAAAAACAAGGTCACGTAAGATCACCGTTGCAGTGGAAGCCGAGCCCAGTCTCTCTGGACCTGTTCTCCCTGTTCACCACTACGGCCGTCGTAGAACGAGGGCGCCGTGGCCGTGTGCTCACAAGCAGCCCGGGCTCCCTCCGCGTCACTGCCGTGGGCTGCGGTCCTAACACGTCAGTGCTTTTTCTAGAAAAATACTTTCCCTTCTTCATTCTGTCCCTTAGGCCTGTTTTCCATGGCCTCACATTTGCAGAAATGATTTCTTCTGCAAAGAAATCTGATTAAACTATTTATCACCTTTTCTTTTTCCGAAGGGCTAGAGCAACAGATGAGCCCTGCAGTCTGCGCGCCCTTGGCAGATGGGACACGAGGGTGTGCAGTCATTCCTTTTCGCTGCAAAGTTGGAAAGAAAACACTTGTTGGGCTACAGGCCAAGGGCCTTTCCGAGACGGGAGTTAATAGGATGTGGTCAGACCTGGCCTAGAGTCCACCCCCTCTGTCCAAAGTGGGCAGAGTGGTCTGTTTTCCCAGCTCTAAGTCCAACCATTAATCCAGAACTGGGGAAACCTAACACTTTGCATTATACCGTAAAGCGTATGTTTGACAGGTTTTGAAAGATAAAGTTAATGTTGCATATAATACCAAATTTCACCATAATCTTATGGGAGAATAAAGCTTGTTGACTTGAAAGTATAAAGACAATAAGCCTAAGAAAAATATATGCAATGCAAAACAATGTAATTATTCACTAGAATTTCAGCTAACGTACACAATCAAACATGGAGTGCCATAGTTTGTAACGTGTCCGACGAATTCTATGATTATTTCAAAAATAAAGGTAGATGCTTGGGATGGCTGTTCAAGGAACACAGAAATCTAATTGGTCCCATAGGTTATTGTTCTTCTAGAAGATAACCCATATTATTCAGAGCACAAACACAGGCTTAGTTCCCATGCCAAGCACATAATTTCTATAGAATTATTTAATCAACATGAAAATTCAAAAATCCCCCATTTTCTTCTTTATTTTGGAGTTTAGCTTAGAAAGTTTTTGATGAAGAAAAACTTTTTTCATCCTTTGAAAAAAATATATGAAAAATATGCAGAATACAGGACTGATTGTCTAGAGAGAAAGAAACCAAAAATACATGAAAAGTCAATTAAAATGATAATATATGTCCAAAAGCATGCCTACTTGCCAAATGAGTAATAAAAATCATGCTAAGACTTCAGAAGAAGAAATCAGCACTGAGAGTTACCCAGGTTAAAAGAGTTCACACAAGGGATGAAACGGAACTGAGCTTTGAAGGAGGAACAGAACGTGTATGAATAGGGCAGGCGGGGAGACGGGATCTGACGTGCAATGGCGTGCACAGGATCGTTGTTTTAGTTGTCATTTCAGTGGCTTAGCACAAGAGAAGTGTATTTCTTCCTCGTGGGACGTGCAAAGCTGGTGTTCTTGGTGGCTTTCTACTCTTTGGTTATTCGGACTCCAAGGAACCTTTCATTTCATGGCTCTGACATCCTTTAGGATCCTATCAATGCTTGAAATAAGGTAGGAGAAGGAAAGAACCTTCTCCCAAGAGAGTACACACTCTGCTTAAGAGCCTGGGTATGGACATGACACACACAACTTCGGCTCACGTTCCATGGACGCAAACCAGTCCCTCAGCCACTCCGAAGTGCATGGGAAATGCGGTCACTGGCTGGACCCCCACTTCCTGGGCACACAGAAAGACAAGTGTGCATGTGTGGGTACACGCCACTAAGTGGTGTGTTCTGTTGTCTCTGTTGTTGGTTCTCTCTTCATTTCAATCTAAATGTTCTTCCTGTAGGAATTTCATCCACCAACAGATTCATTAACCTCCTAAATGACTCCTACATTTTATCTTCAGCTCGGAATTTTCTGGAGATAAGATACATAAACCTACTGCTTGTTGACCCTGTCTTCCCACTTGGGTGTTGGTCAGACATCTAAAAGAGTTTGTACAAACAGAAATCATCAGCTTCTTTTCAGAGTCTGTTCTCATGCCATAGTTTCTCTCCTGAACCCAGGCTGCCCCATCTAACTACCTGCTCAAACCAGAAACCTCGAAGATCTCCTGGGCTCCTCCTGTCAGGCCTTCACCCTTGTGTATCCGTGTCTCATCCTTCCCCACATTGCCACCCCTTCATATCACCCCTGGATCGTGGCCAGAACACCTCCCGGCCCCTTGATGTCATTGTGATGCTCTCCCACATACCCAGTCATGATTTCCTCAGGGCGATGTTTCCACGTGTGTATATGATCTTACGACTCTCCTGTTAAATCTCGTGGGATGAAATCCAAACACTCAGCTTGGCACCCCAAGTTCATCGCCTGCTTATTTTTTTAGCTTCTTATCTTATTCTCCAGTGTGCTCACCTAGCTGGCTGATGGCATGTCTCCACCATCCTTTCCTCTTTATGTCAAAGTTCTTCTTTCTCTTCCTTCCCTTCGCCTCACCCAGCTGTCAGTGTGTCCTGCCCTCTGTCCAGCTGAAGGACCACTTCTCCTGGGAAGAGTTAACCCACCGCATATCCTGAGATGGGGTTGCGTGTGTTCACTCTAGCACTTACTGTGTTTTTCCGTTCTAAATCACAACGATGGCTTCTAATTCTGAGCCCATTAGAATCTCCTGGGAACCCTACAAAAATACCAGTGAGCACTGCTCATTGCATACCCATGAAAACAGATGGCCCAAGGCGGAGCGTTTCAACAGCTTTGCCAGCCAAGGTGGGCAACGGCTGCTGGCGGGGACGAGGTGAAGGGCCTCTGTAGGGCACCGGCCACAGGAGTGAAAGGGGGGAGGGGAAGGAGGGAGGTGGAACACTTATTAAAACTATATTATGGAAGAGAAGAAGAAAGAATGGAAATAAATATTTATTAAATGTCTACTTAGTGCCAACTATTACGTTGTATGATTCAAATATACAGGGATTTTAATTGAGCTAAATAATTTGGAGTTCATCCCAACCAATGGGCAAACTCTGAAATATTTCTTAAAGCCCTTAAGTATGACACAGGAGCAACAATTATAGTTTCAATAGTGCGAGCCAGGGACGGTGTGCTAGGTGAATGCCAGTAAGGTGACAATGGAGCGAGGTCAGGAAAAGTTAATAGCTTGGTATTGGTATTAATTGAATCAGAATTATATTGTAGCTTTTTAAAATTAATAAATTAGTATGTTTGCCCCAGAGTACTTTCAGCCAGTCTTTGGTAACGCTGATTTCCACGTGGCTTCCCGTCACTTCAGTGCATGTATGGTGGCGCCGTGCGTATGTGCTTGTCTCCGAGTTGGTCGTTGGCACTCCTTATTGGATGGGGTGCTCTTATCAGGCCCCCTGAGTGTGAGCATCCCACAGGTGTGTAGGTGTGAGTGGGATACAGGTACATCGATGAATGGGTGAGAGTGGGATACAGGTATGTCGACGAAGGGGAACAATCAAAGTGAAAATAAAAGAAGAGAAGCTTTAGAAGTGCTTCTGATTTCAATAATGTGTGTGATATTTAAATATATTTTAAACTTTCAGAAAGATGATTGGCATTTAATATTTGTTGAGTTGATATTTCAAATCTTTCCTACTGTTTTAGGCTGATGAATGTAAAGGTCAAAAAGATCAGGATGGATGTTCAAACATAAATCTGTGTCCAAAAGCTTATAAAAGCCCAAGGAGGTAAAAAGAAAGGAGATATGATGGGGAAAAAAGGTTATTGAACCTTAACTGTTCATGCCAGATTCTCTAACTGACAGTAATAAAAACACTGTGTTTTATTGTTGAGCCACTGGATTAAGCAAAGCTGAAAGCCTTCCCACCCCAGGACCTTCCGGATAAGGGAGAGGAGAGCCTGTGACTCCCCTCTCTGTCTAGTCCACACCCAGTTGTGTCTTTGGAAACTTGCTACCTAGATGTGTCTTGCACACCCTGAATGGATCCCACAAGCTCATCCCCACCTCACGATGGCACCCACAGTCTCAATAGTTATGCCAAGTGTGAAATTGGGAGCCCTCGTGATTTAAACATTGATAACTATTCCATGTTTAGAATGCAATCAAGACACAGTAACTTACTAAAGAATAAATTAATTTGGAAGCTGTCTTCTCTTATATAGTTCCCTACACCAGTTTTCAAGTAAAGGTGAAAGCATGCTTGCTTTTTCCATGTTTTATTCAATAATTAAAAAATATAAAATTTCAAGCAAAAGAAAGATAAGTGTCAGGTTCTACTGAAATACAGAAACACGCTAAATAAATGATGTGATGTGTTCAATATCTAACCTATTTGTTCACCAGGAAAGACAATAGGTGTGTGTGTGTGTGTGTGTGTGTGTGTGTGTGTGTGATCACCCGTTCTTGCTTGCAACAATATCTCAAGAGGGCTCCACAACTCAGACAATAAATGAATGTGTATGTTGAATGGATTTTGAAAAATTAGAATTTCTATTGACTTGTGGCTCAGGCAATTTCTAACTAGTATGTACTGCAATGACTGGTCACTCAGTCATATTCCCCATTTCCTATGGTTTGGTGAACTCTCCCGTTACGGTCGGTTGTGCTGAAAAAGGAAGAAGAGGACAGGTGATCTGACTGTTTCTGCTCTCCGTCGTTAATCATTGTCTGCACCCCGCAACCTGCCAGACTGGCCTGACCTGCCATGTAAATGCGCTATCTTCGTATCGCGCCATGTGAGGCTTTCCCCACAATGCACCGGAGTCTTCCGTAGGCTTAGACTTTATCTAGGTGCCCGTGAGAACAGCTATGACAGGTCTGGTTTCAGGGGAAGGTCATGGTTTGAGGGGGTGGTATTAGGTCCCTGCAAAACATGGCAGTGTGAGGTCGCCTTTCTTTTTCTGTTTATCTTGATCGATGTGTGACTCTTCAGTGCGCCCCAGCATATAGAATAAGAAACTTCTACTTCATCCTTGGGGTAGCTGTCACTGTAGGCTTCTCCTCTGCATGGAATGCTGCTTCTTTGGGACTCTGTTGCCTGCACTGCCTGTCATCACCCACAACTTCCAAACGGTCCTGGAACATCTCACGAGCACCCCTGGAGCCCAGTCAGTTCTATGCCATCACTGTTCTTTTTCTTCATGGTGGTAAGTGGCACCTGAGTCGCCTTGCGTCCCACTATTACAACGTGAGCTCTGCGGCAGCAAGGCCATGGTCCAGCCCTCTCCCAGCTGGACCCACGTGGAGCTCATGTTCCTTCAAGGTTCTCGTTGTGCAGACCCCCAGGGCTGCCTCCAGCAGCACGATGACACCTTCGTATGAATTAGAAAAAGCCGTGTCCTCTGAGTGAACAATAGAGCGATGTGCGCAGGCATTTAAACAGCAATGTTGGCTAATTTTGCCAAAATTGGGGCGACTGGATAGGAACGCATCCTATTTAAGCACAGTATTAGACAATTTAGTAATAACCGTGTGCTTATCCAATCCCCAATATTTAACTTTTTCAAGACAAGTCAGTCTGGTTTTATTTCAACTTTCTTTGGAAAGAGCTCACCCAAGTTGTGCTACTAACCGAGTCAGACCTTCCCAAGACACGCTGTAGAACAGCACGTGACATGGGCCCTCAGGTGACGGGCCACGGAAGCACGGGCAGCTTTCTGAGGGTCGCTGGCCTCCCGGTGGCCGAGCCCCCTATTAATTGGCTGGATCACAGGGCTGGTGGGGAGAGGGCGGCGTCAGCCCAACGGCCGCATCTGTCCCTAACTGGCCCGACCTCCCCGCGTCCGTCTCGCCCAGAGCACTCGTTCTTCACCACCACGACGCCTCGCTGGGGGAAGGAATGGTTTCTTATTTCCTACTTTCTTGTTTCACAACACACGGAAAAGTCCACGACGCTTTCATGCCGTCCTTTCCTGCACGGCATCTACCTCCACGATCATGAAGTGTTGCCACGCGGTCCCCGAACACAGCCACGTGCTGACTGTTGCCCTCAGGCTTTGGCGTCCCTGTCGTTTGTCTGTCTGAGAAAGCCTTTCTTTTCTCCATTCTGCTTTTCGTTAGACGTACTGGGGTGACACTGGTGAGCAAGAACTACATAGGCTCCAGGTGCACAATTGTACGGTGCATCGTTGACCTGCTGTGTACGTGCTCACCACCCAGTGTGAGTTCCTCTCGTCCCATTTCGAAGGAGAGCAGTGCTTGTTGCACGCCACGCAAGCAGCCCACCGGAGCACCATTTCTGCACTGAGGGAGGGCGGGCCGAAAGGCCTGGATTCCTCCGGAGGTCAAGAGGGCGCCCAGAGGCCGGCGGTCACCGCGGGGCGGCGCGCTCGGTGCGGGGCGGGGCGGGGCGGTGCTGCAGAGGAAACGCCTGTCCGGGCCTGGGGCCTGGGGTGCGGCTCCAGAGGCGCCTCCTCATCCCGGACCGCGGCGGGCGTTCCCGGCCTCTGGCGGGGGCTCACGCCCTTTCTGAGGACGCTAACGAAGGAAACCCGGAGTCCAATCGGCGAGGCGGGCAAGCGAATGGGGAGAGCAGGCGCAACAGCTGCTCCCTCCCCGTCTGCCGCGGAGTTCAGGGAGCGCCAAGGCCGGGTCGGAGGACGAGCCTGTGGGGGACGGTCACCAATCGGCACGTTTTCCCCTCCAGAACCTCCCTTCTTTGTCACGGCCGCTTACAGGCCTCTCCGGGTTCTGGCCCGACACTTCCGTTTTTAGGTATTATCCTAAGTGTCCGTCGTCTTCCCGTGCCACCAGACGCCTGTCCCTGCCGGTGAGCCTGGGGTCTCGGTGAGCCTGTGTGAGTCACCACGCCACCCCCCGGCCCCTCTCGGGCTGTGCGAGCTGTGGGGTCTGGAAGGCCCTGGCGGAGGAGCAGGGCAGAGGAACACGGAGGGGGACAGGAGGGACACTGTTCATTCCCAAGGAAGCGGTGCAGTCCGGCTGGTTCCGGCCTCCACTGCCCTTATGTTTTAGAGGATTCAGGACTGCTGAAAACGAGTGGCCATCGTGGAGAAGGTCCGAGGGCCAGGGATGGGACCTGGGTCGGCATGGTGGTGCTCAGCAGGCAGATTTAAAACCACAAACCACTCTCGCGACTCCAAGTGGAATTCCGCCCCGTTGCTCACTGTCCGCCCTCAACGGGAACTACAATAACGCAGGCACAGAGGCTCCTAGGCTCCTGGGGGACAGCGTGCGTGTGTGTGTTCTGGCTGACTTCTATGGCGCTGCCCACGTGCGGGCATGGCGTGAGACACTGCCACCCAGCGGCAAAGGACCCATGTCCTCCAGCCCTCGTGAGGGTCCCCAGTGGTGACCTAAATACAGAGAACAAAACCGATTGGCAGAGGCTAAGGGATGCGTGAATTTGTCCCCAGGTGTCCAGAGTACCAGCCGCCAAACCACCTTTAAGTGAGAGGTTAAAAAGGAGGTGTGGCCCGCGTGTGTCTCCTATGAGGCTTTGCAACTCACTGAGAACATCTGTGAATCAAATGTACGCAGGAGTCATACCCCATGACACGGCAGTGAGAACACGTAATGCTTCTGTTACGAGCAATGTCACCCTGTGTGAGGACGCTGAGGCTCACAGGCATTTCGGGGCCCATCTCAGGTCACATGAGACCCGTAACCGAAATGGCCAGGAATCAGGGCATCTTCGCTCCGGACTTTTATGTTATAACTCGGTCTTGTTAGCAGGGCAGGAGGCGCGAGACCCAGAAGCGTTAGCCCTTCCTGACACGAACCCAAGAAAAGTCTGCTGGGCCTCTCGCCACACGTTGCGTCAAGGCAGAGAATCTCAGATTGCCTTGGAGGTCGGTATTTCGGTGTCTTGAATCTAGCCAGGACACAGGACAAGAGGGAGGGAGGGAAAACGGGGGAGAGCTGTCAGAACCCCAGGATTGATTATGCCCTGGGAGTTGTACGAAGGATTGCTGCATTCCTGTTTGGCTAACTGTGAGGGACAGCATTACAACACGTACAAAACGACAAATCACAGACGTGCATTCAAGTGCTTGTTTTTCCTTATGGAAGCTCGGGGATCGATGCCGGCCCAGTCTGCAACCTCAGCAGGCCTCCGGCGTTCACTAATCACTGGGTGCATCTGGGACCGCAGGGACCCCCGCAAATGCTGGGGCAGGGGCACCGGTATGCACCCAGACACCGTGTTCCAAAGCCGGGTGCTGAGTTTGCTCTGCGTTTTAAGTTTCTTGTTCAGACACTCCATTATTTCTTAAATGTTGCGTTTAAGAAAGCTTATGTAATCAGGCTTTCCTTTTCAAAAGAAGTGATACCAATTCCGATTTATCTTTGTTTTTACATCTTTGCCACTACAGCAGCTTGTGGCGTTGGCTTCACCTGGTGGTTGGTTAGACACAGACTCGCAGGTCGTGCCCAGACCCACTGACTCACAGGCTAAACCCCATGTTACTGCAGGTGCATGACGTTTGGCAGAAGGAATCTCTCAGGACATTAGGAGACGTGTATGAAAATCAGTCATGTTACGAGTAGGAAGCTCAGGATGATTTCCATTCTGACGAATAGTATAAGTGACTTGGTCTCTGACAGGCGTTGTCGAGTAATCATTGACTGGTCATCTATGTACAAAGCCCCCACTGTGCGCCAGGCTCAGTGTGAGGAGGACGGAGTCTACGGCGTGTTGTACGGGTGCACATGCCACCTCTGTGTACACTTTGTGACATTTTTCTCCCCTTAAGTGTCAAATGTCTCAAGTGGGAGAGGGCTGTTGACTTTGAAGTTGGGCACCTCACGTGCCCCAAGAACACACACGTGAAAATGCTGGATTAACTGAAACTAAGTTCAAGTGGGTTCCTTTTTTTTTTTTTTTTTTTTTTTTTTTAATAGATGAGACCTGCCAACAAACTCTCCTTCAATTGGACACTTAAAGGAAAAGACCAGAATGGACGCCCCCAAGTTGACGTGCTCATTCTTCCCGAGCGTGACGAGTCCTGTGGGAGCGGTGTCCTGGCCACGTCCGCACACCTCGTCGCCCCTGGACCGGGTGGCACTGCGCCGACTCCCAGGTGTGTCGCTGCGCTGCATGCATCCGTCTTTCCGTGCGTCCTCTTGGCTTTTTCCCGGCTGCAGCACTCACATGGGCGCCCCAGAGAGGTTTCTCACCGCCCGCGCCATTCCTCTAACGCCCTTCACTCACAGCACTCAGCGAGAAAGGTAGGTGGGGGGACCCCCGTCACCTCCTGGCGGCAGCGCCGGTGCACGGGCTGTCCGCCCTCCGCCTTGAGGAAGCAGAAGGTGAGTGACAGCTGTTTGCCTTTTTTAGAAGACGATGGGGAAAAGGTCCGTGAATTAGCTGCATCAGATGGAGGTTTCATGCTGCCATCGGTGTTGTGTCTGTGCGAACGGCCACATGTGGGCCCGTGGAGTTGAGTGCGGCCAGCCCGCTACCCGGGGGCTTTCAGGTGTAGACGCAGAGCGTGGCTCTGCCCGGCGGCATGGGACCGTCCCCTGGGGCCTTGTCGTTGGCACTCGTGCTGGCCCCAGCCCTGTGCACTCTGTACCGTTCAAGGATGGGCGCCTGGCACTGGCCTCCCGCAGACGTGTGTGCACACCTATGTGAACACACACACGTGCGTGAGGACATGTGTGTTCATGTGCGTGCCATACGCATGCATCATTGTCTCATTACGTCCTCTCTGTCCAGAGCTGCGGTGCTCTGCCGTCGTCCTAGTGTCACACATCTTCATATAAACACATGTGTACAGACGCAAGCAGAGCTCCTCATCCGATCGAAATGCCAAACCTTCGCTGCTTAATTCTTTGTGAAAATTGCCATGTTTTAAACCACACACAATGTTGGTGTGTGACAACTTAGCCCCCGGATTTCTGAGGTCACAAGGTGCAGTTTACAAACAGCTCCTCTGGGGCGGCCGTAATGCTAAACAGATATCTAAAACTGCTATCAAAAGTGTGGCTATTTTGTATATAAGGTAATGCTGTGCATATGTTGGCGATCCAGGTTATCGATGCAATCTTTTAGTTTTTGGCACTGAGTCAGACACAGATCTATTCGGAGGCTGACGCGAACGCCCCAGCAGGGATGTAATAGATTTACTGGCCATAGGTGGGTGACATCAGCGAGAGGTATGACAGCTGTGCAGCACGAGACGATGTTCAGCCTACAGACGAGTGTGTGCTCGTTATCTCACTCCTAATGAAATCTTCCCAGCTCCACCTGATTGTCATTTCACTCTTGTCCAGCTCAGGTGGTGAGGAACCTCAGGCTGTCAGGACTGGAGGGAGTCCCCGGGCCCAGGTCCAGGGATCCTCACACGAGGCTCGGCCACTGCCCGCCTGCATGTCAGCTGTGGCTCTCACCCGCGACACCAGAGCTAAGCCACGGCCTGGCGCTGGGCACGGTGTCCTAAGTACCGCTTCTCCGAGTCCCGTGTGTTTGTTCCTTAACATAGAGTCATGTGGAGTCCCTTTCTCTGTCCTCATCAGGGGGACAGACATCTGATACTACTTCAGCTAAGTGGTAGGGCTTACTGGACAGGCTGGAAGAGGACATCAGGGACTTGGCTACAGGAAGCAAAATACGTACTGGCAGACTGAGCGTGTGGTGAGGGACAGCTTGAGTTCTTTCCATCCGTCACGCTGACTTTCTTAACCTAAAGCGTAAAGCACACCCAGCTCGGCGCAGACGCAGTACGGAAACAGGTGTGAAGGGAGCGGGGCAAAGGGGCCCCGGCGTCTCCCTTGTGGGCCAGCACGTTGTGCAAAGTCCCCCGTGAAGGTCCATAGGCCCCCCAAAGAGGGAACGCCTCCTGTCCACCTCTGAGCATGGCCTTCAGGAGGCTGAGCCCGGACGGAGCCTGAAAATGAAGCACATGGCTCGGGGCTCTGTGGGCGGGGTTCTGCGGGTGGGGCTGTGGGGGCGGGGCTCTGCGGGTGGGGGCGGGGCTCTGCGGGCGGGGCTCTGCGGGCGGGGGCGGGGCTCTGCAGGCGAGGC
>PVJL010009925.1:0-12487 GCA_004026885.1 Lyroderma lyra | reverse complement strand
TCATAAAGGACGTGGGGAATTCGGAATGTTGGAGTTCAAGTATTATCTGAACCTAGATGTTAGACATATCCTTGGACCGAAGGATGCAATGGTGATTTGTATTTCGTTATTGAAGGAATGCTTCTCTTTAAACAATACATATCATTTTGTGTTCGTTCCCAGATTTTTTTTTTTTGTTTTTGATTCAAAGAAACAACTTGGTCTAAAGTGTTCTGATTTTTCCATTACTTGCTTATGCGTATGGGAATTGTGTTGGTACACAAAATGGATTGCTGTTTGGAAATGCATAGCCTTTTAGAAAAGTTGTTTTGGGGCTGTGTTGATTGTTGGGAGTTGGAGAAGATACGTTCAAAGCACTTCGGAGTGATGAAGTTGACTAGAAGTCCCCTCAGCTGTCGCTGTGTACCGACCTTTAGGTTGTGAAACTTGTAGCGTGTGGCCATGTTCAGGGTGTCTGCTTGGCTTCAAGGTCTTACAGTCCTGGACATTGCAAAGCTCTCCGAGGTCACGCATTGTCTCCCATGCTGAGTGCGCAGCACTGATCCCAAGAGGGATCCTTCCCATGGAAGGAGCGCCACTTATCACGATCTGTGAGTAGAAATAGAATACAGTCAGGAGGTTCTGGAAAACATACAAAAGGCCAGAAAACTGTGAAGCTAAATAAGCAACATAAGAAATGGAGAACTGTGGAGTGTTTATATTTTTGCAATTGCGTACATGAGATGAGCCAAAAACATGGGCAGAATTTAACCCACTAGAGTTGGGGTCTCCTTAATGATGACAACACACATGTACAATTTCGGGTTATACTGCAAATAAGATGCCCACTTTTAGGCTGGAGAGGTTCCCGTGGCAGCAAACATGCGCAGTTTAGCAAGGTCATTTGAAACTGCTTAGCTGCCTGTCTTCCCATCCCTTCTTCTTGTGATGCAGACGTGCCTGTGTCCCGGGAAGCGGGGCGATGCTGGGGACGGGAACAGATGGGGTGGGCGCAGGAGGCAGTGTGGGTGGCCGAGGGACAGCGGCACTGAGCAGAGTTAACTAAGCAAAGTCCTGAAAATGATGGGAACCAGGTTTCTCACTGTCTTCAGGAGGCTTACGAGAAGGGAGAGCTAGAAACACCCCTAAGACACTGGTTCAGAAATGGAAATACCAGTATAGATTCACATGTGTATACACAGGTGCATAAGCGCATGCCATAAACACAGAAATAGTTACGGGTGCACGTGTACTCACACGTACGCGATTCACATGCATCATCGACCTCCATGTGCCCCGAAGCTGTGACACCCCAAGCACTGAGCAGATACACGGAGCGTCCATCTTGGGTTCTGCACGGCATCTCGTAATAAAAGGAGTCAGGGGTTTTGGGGATAAATATCTGATTCCAGAACTGGGTCAGGGAAGGTATAAATACTCTGGGACAAGAAGATGCCTGCGGAATGGTGGGGACATAGCAAAGGGCGTGGGAGCCATCCTGGCAGGTCTGTCTTTGGGCAGTTTGGACGGTTTGGTCTCAAAATAGATACCGAGACTAGTGGACTGTAAGTCATTGAATAAAATAGAAATCCTTGAAACCCTATAGATACAAAGAAACAAACAGGAGGGAACGGAGAGCTATTGCTGATGGCGAGATGCCAACTAATAACTGTCGGAGTAACTTACACACACAGTGACCGTTCGGATGTCATCAGAGTGGCAGTTGATATTGTTAGGAGTCATCAGCAGATGCTAAGAGGTGCTTGGAGGTTTGCTGAGGAGCAGGGTATTGGTGTCATGTAAGAACATTTTTGCACCAAATACTAATAAATAAGAAAGGGAGAGTGTGGCTGCTAGTGGAGAGATCTAACAGGCATGTACTTGCTCAAACGATCAGGGCAAACTCACCGGCTGTGGGACAGTCACGTCGCCCTGACGTGCTGCACGGACAAGGGCCCAGCGTCCCTTCTCTGGAAGTCCTGTCAGGAGCAGAAGGCCACTCTGGCCATGGGGAAGGGCAGGCAGCAAGTTGCCGTCACCCTGTGGAATGAAGCCTTTGCTCGGTAGGAGCCCCTGAGCCATGCGGGGCAGGGACGTGTTCAGAAACGCGTCCAGATCGCAGGAGCCGGATGCAACGTGACAACCACAACGGCTGTTCTTAACGGAGCCGGTGAATCCGGTGGACGGGAGGCTCCGCTGGGGCAGGTGCTGAGGTTCGAACCGTGTCTGTGGGTTGGGTGGTGGTACCCTGCTGACGTCGCTGGCCTGGCGGGGAGGCTTGGGTGGTGGTGACAGTGGAGGGCTGTCCTCGTTGGGGAACCCAGTTAAGGTTTCCGGGACGTGAGGTCTGACTGGAGTCTTTCGTGGCAGCGGTCCGCTGGGCACGGTAAATCACGTGTCTTAATGACTTCCTTCTCGGAGGAACTCAGACGGCAGCGTTCTCGTGAAGGGGAAGTGACCCTTAGCCTGGTGCCCAGCCCTGCCCCCTCGGCTGTCCCTGCCATGCGGCTTCTCCTCCCCGAGCACCGGGCACTTCGTGTAGAGACGTACGTTTTAGTTTAGAGGAAAGACGAGAGAAAAAGTGTGACGTCGGTGTGGAAGGAGCCGCTGGAAACCAAATCTCAGTTTAGTTGAATTTACTTAAAAGTTTAAAATGAAAATAAAGATAACAGACAGAACTGGGTGACCTCCCCTGTCCTGCCTTTACGGTCTCTCCTGCTCGTTGTGGTGCGGACCGCAGGGCTGGGGCTGCCGCCTGGGACGCAAATGATCTTAATTTAAATAAAACTCTAATAAACAGCGTGACATCTGAAATTTTTGAATGCATTATAATCAAGCAACATTAAAAACATTTAATCCTAATATCAGAACTACTCTACATGAAAAATAAACAAAATTGTGGAGTGGCGAGGGATGGCTCAGTGCTCCAGCGCACTGCACCTCCGAGAAAGCTATTCGGGATAAAATAAACACGAAGGGGTTTCTGTATAAATTCTCAACTTGAAGTAAACCACTCCACCACCCACTGGCCAAAACAGATTCCAGAGCTGACAGAGGGCCCTCCGATAGCATCTCCTGCTATCATGCAGATGTGTTAGTTCTAACTGCTTTTAAATGACGAAACAAAAACTGTTGAGATTTAAATTAAATTGGAAAAAAATCTTTCTCTGGGAGAGTTGGCCGTGTTGAGGACTCTAGTTTAACTTGATTCTGCATGTCTTCAGTATACTCACATATTCGCTATTTTGTGGGGCTGTTTGGAAGGCACAAACACACACATACACGCACGCACACTCACACATGCACGCACAAAGACACGCACACATGCAAACACATGCACGCACTCACACATGCACGCACAAAGACACACATGCACACGTGCACACATGCACACATGCATGCACTCACATGCACACACACGTGCACATGCAAGCACATGCATGCACACATGCACACACAAACACACGTGTACATGCAAACATGTACACACATGCACACACACACATGCACAAAGACGCACATGCACACACGTACATGCAAACACATGAACACGCATGCACACACACTCAACATGCACACACAAACACACGCGCACACACACATGTGCACACACATACATACGCACACATATACACACACGTACACACCACAATGTGTTCTGTCATCGTGTGGCCACAGTGTTCTCTCAATACAGACAGCGCTGACCTTCCGCAGGACTAACCGGGAGCTCATGAATATGCAGAGGAGCTACTATCAGCAGGGCTGGGGTGACACGAGCTGTTCCGTCACTTCTTGCGATCGGCAGACTGTTTATACACTGTCATTGCCTCAGGATCACTGCCTGTGGGAGGGCTTTGCATTTTTTCCCTCCTAATCCTTCTTATTCGTTGCTGAACATCGAACGCAGTTACTAATCAAGCCGTGATCAGGTTGGGAATCACTGTGTGATTAGAAGGAATTGTTCTGCAGGGCGGGGGAAAGACACTGAGCAGCGTGGAGGGCGTGTGCCGGGCCCACTGACACGGGATCGGCGTGCGAATAGGATTTATCGGGGGATCCCGTTATCCAGAAAGATCTAGGCAATGACCATTTCCCAGCTATCTGATCAGTCAGCAATGGCTCAAGAAATCTTTCATGTTTAAGTTTTTATTAATTGAAAAACAGAAGTACAATAACAGTAAAAACACTTTAAATGAGTAGCTATTTAAAACAATTGAAGTTAGAGATTCTTTTATTCTATTTATCACTGTGGTAAAAAACTTTCTGTTAAGTTTATTTTGATTAACTTTCTGTACCTTGAAACAGTTATCACTTTCAAAAATAATGTAATTATCTAACCCAGGGTTCCTCAACCTTGGCAATATTGACATTTTAGACAAGATAATTCGTGTGTGTTAATACAATTTTGTGCTCAGAGCCAGCAGGAAGGGTTAAGGTGTAATCATGTCTTCTAAGTATAATTTCTATTATGCTGGTGATAACCTAACCTTAGATTTCTTTCCAAAAGAAAATAGAAAGATTTCTTTCCATCATTATGACAGGAGTTGAATTGATTTTTGGTATTTTATTGTGATTATTTGATCTAGAATAAAATGAGATAACGGTATCATTGAGGAAGGTGACTGAGGCTGTCGCAGGATGTTACTGGTGACACCACAGTTGCGAAGGGACCAGGATGCTCAACTGTCTTGAGCATTTGAAACCCACGGGTTCTGACGCCGTGATCACGCAGCGTCGAGGAGCTTCAGACTGCCTTATTGTAACCGAGTGCAGATGAGACTGACGGGAAAGCAGGAAGCCGATTTGTCCATCACTAACTGAATCTGTAAGAGAATCGATACCCACGGAAGCGTACGCCCACAGTCCCAGGCGTTACAGCTTGTTTGGGCACAGGGAGCAGACGTTTCCGCTCAGGGTCCTTTGCGAGCAGGGATGACAGTGAGGACAGTGCGACCTAGACCTTCAAATGATGTCGGTTCTCTCCAGTTTCATGAGCTCAGCACCGCTTGTCTTGGAAAGCACTGGATTCGAACGGACACCCTTGGGCCCCTGGCTGTCGCCCCGCACGCGACCGTCGTCAGCACGTCTGTGTCCACACGGGGGCGCCTTTTCCAGATACGCACGCTGTGACCCCGTCCCCAGCCCGCCCTCCTGCTCGGGGCCTGCACCGTGTCGTCTGCAGATACCTGAGCTCACTCTCACGTGGCCGGGCGATTAGGGGAAGTCCTCCCTCACACCGACTCCTTCCAACATGACGAGGAAAGAGAAGGACGTGACGGGGGCACGAGAGCAACGCGTTAGCCTTTCCATTGCCAGTAACTTGTAGACGTTCAGTCTTGGAAAAAGGTCTAAGAAATACATGCATGTCCGTTAATAATAAATACACTCACACACTTTAGGTTAATGAATGGAATAATATTATAATACAGAGTAATATATTAAATGAAGACTTTGTGACGTACAGGTGGCTTTTTTAACAGGACATTTTAGGGATTGCTGTTTTTGTTTTTCCAAAATGAGTGTCGTAAATATGCATTAAACAAGTGAGTTCTGCAGTACAATTTCATACTAATATGTACTTATGTATATGCATTTTTTTATATAGGTATTTATACATTAACTATTTACTGAAGAAAACGTCCTATTTCCCCCACTGAAAAATACACAAAATCTTATTTCTTTTATAACTTGGGAAATGTTTCATTGGGGTCGAAGTCGTTTTGAAGTGCTATTAAACTCTTGCTGATTATTGGCTTTTGTCTCTAACACCGTTAACAGCCTCATAACTTCGCCCTGCCCTAGACCACCACCCACAGTTCACGACAGACACATGACAGTGACCCGCTCTGTGGCCGAGCATCTCTGTTCTGTCTGTTCTCCGTCACTCTGTGTGAGTGTGTGAGTGTGTGTGAGTGAGTGAGTGAGTGTGTGTGTGTGTGTCTGTGTGTGTTTGGTCAAGGACTCACTTTGCATATACATTTACATAGTAAATATAAAAACGTATGTTCACGAAGTTTTTCTTAAATGTAATATTAATAGTTCTGTGGATATGCAAATATTTACTCTGTATACCGCTGTTCCAGTAGAAATGGTTCATTATGGGGGCACGTGAATTTGAACCCCTCACTGAGGAGAACTGCCAAGTAAGAAAGAGAGATGGAGACCCTCATGTCTCCTTCCTCCGGTGCCTCTGCCTTGGGGCTCCCCGCTGCTCTGCACGTGGTGATGTTAAGTTCCTCATCAGACACACTCTAGGTCTGCAAGGAAAGCTGAGGGGGAGTAGCTCGTTCCTCAGTGCATGGAGTAACCACGGAGAAGCCGATGGGGTGACCTACTTTGCATTGTGCACAGATGAAAAGCTTTAAAATTTATTTTTTCTTGTCTCAGGGATTTGTATTCCCAAAATTGAAAACAGTTTAAAATGGGAAAAGTGTGAGCTTCTTAGCACAGTAATACTCTCTAAATTCTCACTCCCTGGTGAAGGTAGAAAAGTGCTAATTAATCAATTGCTCAAGTGGGAGAGGCTCTTATGAGCACATTTGTCCTGGGAAATAGAAGCAGCTGACGATCTGCCTTAAAACTATGCATCTCAGCGCAGTTCTGTTTAAAGTGATGTGTTTGCGGTACAGTCCCCCGGATAAAATTGTATTTGTGACTGAGAAATTCACTCACGTGAAGTCTTTAGTTTTGTAGATGACCTTCCTCCAATTAGATGGAATTATGCATAGAGAAAAAGGATGTGCTTGCTTACTCATGTATTCATTTTAGTAATTACGTGTTGAGTGTCTGCATACTGTCATAGAGTTCTGTGACGTGGTAACACGAGTGAAGTGCTCAGAGATCGTGATGTAAAGAAGAGAGATGTGGACCTCGACAAGTGTGAACTTGTGAACATGCAGGGTGCGTGTCAGGGATGGAGGACGCTGGCCCTGGTCACAGAGCGAGACGGGCAGTGGGCAGGGAGTGAGGGTGCACTGAGACCCAGGGCCGGGTCCTCAGAGACCTTGGGGTCATGTGTAGAAATTCATGATGGGAGGTAGTTAGTTGTTTCACATTACAGATCACTATGAGCAACCCTGGTGTTTAGAATCAGTCTGAGGACAGTGTGGAGGGATGAGAAGACTAAGGCTGAAGACAGGGACAATAGCTACAAGCCACTGTGACGCTCAGAGCATAGAACCTGAATTCATAGTTAGAAGCCTGGGACCCGCGCTCATGCCAGGTGAGCCTGTGAGTCACTGAAGCTCCCCCATCTGCAGCTCTCTCGCCCATAAAGTGCTGTGATAAGCAAAAGCCATCCCATGGAGGTGAATTCCAGCACACTGGGCACCCTGAATGCACTGTCCTGTCTCGTGGCTGACCAGGCAGACCCCTGGACAGCTGGACCCAAGGCACCCAGGGACCCTGCACGCCGCCTCCTTTCCTTCAGTCTAACACTCTCCTCTGGGTCCCATTTTCCATCTACCTGTGTCCTGCCTCTTCCAAGTCCCTTTGAAAAGAAGCTGGTTAGGCTGCTGTAACATCTGTGTCTCTCTTTCACGTCACCCTTTGTCCCCTGAGCGGCGGCCACCCACTGGCCTGTTCTGCTCCAGGAACCAGCCCAGTTTTACAGAGTCCCTGTCCTCATCTGTCTTACGGGGAGTCCAGACACCACGAAAACCAAAATACTAATACTCTAATGTTATTTTTGTTAAAGTTCCATGACAGTGTCCAGCAGGGGGAAAAAGTAAGCAAAAGTGAGAGATTTTCTTCTGATTTCATTAAAGGGATGCTAGTAAATGTCCGGCAACCCACATCAGCCTGTCGCCCAAATATGTGACACAAGTAGCGTGACAAATAGCTCCCTTTTCATAGTGACTGCCTCTGGTACTCCTCACAGTTTTATTGGAACTAATCACACATCTTGCTTTGGTAGTCTTATGTGCCATTTTTTCTCCCTTTGCTGTTAAGTCCACTGGTTAGCAGCCAGGCTGGCGTGGTGACTCATGGTCAGTAACATAACTGAGCCCCATCCCCTCTGGTATCGCCAGGAAGTGTGGGATCCCCACCCCGGTATTTCCTTCCGAGGACGATGCGCTCCATCAGCGAGCACTGCCGGGGTCTCTGGCCGGACTGGTTGTGCCCTCAGCCGCATGCGCATTAGCGGTTCGCCTGTACCAAAATCAGTGAGCGTTTCCAGTACGTGGTTTTTAAGACTGATGGCCGACCACCAAGTACATATGCAAATGAAGGACATGTGTCAAAGAGAGATCAAAACCAAGTGGAAAGCCACAGGGAGTGAGTAGACGCGAGCTCAGCGGGAGCGTGGAGCTCGGCGAAGACCAATTCACACTCCGGAATTACTGTGAATGTCCCTGGCGATGCCGCCCGAGGTCCCAACAGGAAGCCCAGAGGTTTCTTTGCCTGGGCCAAGTGACAGGAAAGGCCCGCGGGCCCCGTGGCAAGTCCAGCCACTGCCCCTGAGGTATGCTAAGGCGTCCCCTCAGGCCTCCTCCGCCCCGGTCCTCTTCGTTTGTACACGGTGGTGCAAAGAACGCAAACTAGTAATGCGCATTCAAAGCGCAAACCGGCTTCGCGTCGTGCTGACACTCGCAGAGAGCAGAGATTAACGAACTTGCCCAGCAAGGACCCAAGAAAGCAAAGGGACTCTGGTCCGCTTGTTAGTAAAGACCTTTCTTCCTGACCCCGTCCCAGTGTCTCTCACTTGCTTCTCGTCACGTTTAAATACTTTCTTCACTTGTCAATCTAACATGAACTCAGATCCAACAAAGCAACACACACATTAAAGTTAAATGGTACTGTGAGTTACACTGTATTTGTATGTCAGTCCAGGGAGTAAAGTGACAGAAAGACGGCGCATGAAGTGCTTTGGTGAGTGTTAAAGGTGAGATGGGAAAGGTAAACGTTAAGCAACACTCTGGGTCGTTTAGTCGGACCCATGCGTGCGCCTGCGTGGCTCCCGAGCGTGACCACAGGCCGCGGGGGCAGGGACTGAGAAGTGGTTGGCTCAGGGCAAGGGTCGCCCCGTGGCCGACAACGCAGATCTCTGCTCTTGGAGCTGCTGCCTCGGAACGGGGGGTCTCCAAACCGGGGTGCAGCTGGGCGTGCGCTCGGGCGCGGAGTGCTGCCGGCTGTGAGTGATAGGGGCTGTGGGGACAGGAGCCAGGGAAGAGATTACAGGTACCTTGGAAAACGTGTTGGCACAGCCTCTGCGGTGACACTGCTCGCGTCTGACTGCCGTAAGAACCGCTGACGTTCCACCATGAGTGCCAGCGCTTCGTTGAGGAGGTACGAGTATGTAATACAAGGGTGCTCACACTCTGAATTTCGGGGGGCCTCGAAACTATACCAAAGTTCAGATCCCAAGAGAGGACAATTTCATGGCACCGGTAGTCCAGGCTCTGCTGGACATTGGAATGACAAAATCGAGCTTCGGGTGACTGGTGACCAGCCCAAGCTCTCAGGTCCCAGTCACTGGGCTCGGTGTGTACCACGGCTCCCCTCTATGTCACTGTGTGACCTTGAAAAGGTCACTTCCATGCTGTTTGTGTGTCTTCAGGTCTTCTTCTCTGCCCTGTGGATAAAATTGTACCTGTCTGGGGACGGACCGAAAGTTCGTGAAATCTGACTCTTACGTGATTTGGGGAACTTTCTTTAGTAAAAGGAGTACGTAAAATAACTAATGTCAGCTTAGGCACAGGAGTGGATTTTGCTTTAGAATGATAAATTGCCTCCCTACTTAGTACACATTTTTAAAAGCTGACAAATTCAGAAAACTAACAAAATTTTTATCAAAAATATATATCAGTCCTGTACATTATTTTGTTCATCTCTTCACACAATGCTTTTACAATATCATTTTCAAATAGAGAAAATATAAAAGTTTATTTTTTCTGTAGTATGATTCATCAAAATTTATTTTTCATTATTACATATAGTGTAGAAATGTTTCCTATGTCATCATCACTCTTTATTGTCACTGATAAATATTTAAGATTTTTAACTATTTAGGTAGGTCATTACGATTGGTGCCATAATCGGAACTACTTCTTCCCAAGTTCTTTCATACAAGAAATGTAAGTTCAGGGTATTTGGAATTTTCATGTGTAGTAAGTAATTTCAAAAAGTCCTAGAATAGATGACTCTTTTCAACTGGTTGTCTGAGTTCTGTTATCCTTATGCATGTTGGGGGTTTCACGCGGTGATTGGCAACAGCCGCTGGGGATGTGATGGGGCAGGGTCATTCAGAGCCGCGGGGCTGCGGGGCGAACACGTGTGCCAAGGCAGGGAGGAGAGTTCGCATCAAGTGTGCTATGAGCTGGGCACCCCTGAGCCCAGGCCGGATGGGGCGTGCTGGGGCCGGGCGTGGACGTGGGAGCAGTGGCTGCGGGGACAAGGGGCTGGGGGCAGGTCTGCCTTCAAGTGAAGGGGTTGGAGGGCCACGGACGGGTGACCAGATGTATGAAAGATCAGTTGGTTAGCATCTTGAACTTGAGCTCTGCCACTTACGAGCTTGTGAAACTTAGCTGGAAATAATTCCGCACGGAAGGAGCTGCACACCACGTAGACCTGTCCATCAGAACCCCAGTGTGCCAGGGCGGTGGGAGGAAATCCAGCCATTGTCATGTAACGACTGCGGTTTCGTGGCTGGAGACGTCCGACAGCCTCACACCTGTCACCTTTTCCTTAGTCAGATCCCAGAGATGTGACAGAGCAGAGGTTGGAGGGAAAGCACCTTCTATGTGTTATTTTGTAATCTGTTTAATGTATATATAGTTAATCCCATAAATTCATCATTCTGTATCGTATGTTGTTATATACCTGTAACCCCAAAGTTTCTATTGTATTATAGTTACTATTTAATATATTGCCCGGAAGTGTATGTACTTATGTTGTCAAAGAGAAAATAGTATTTTTCGTCCTCTCATGGGCAAAGGGGAAGCAGGTCTTTGCAGGTGTGCACCACCCCCGAGCTTCTGGAACAACAGATCTGTACTGTTCGCAGGGCCCCAAGCAGAGAGCGTGCTGCGATGCTCTGATCTGCGTGTGTGTTTACGATGACGTCACTTCGCATTTGCATTTACAACGACGTCCACGCCTGCCCCCCTGCCCCCCAGTGCATGACAGGAGCTCAGGCACGATGGGGGCCGTGCAGCAGCTGCAGTAGGAGGGAGCCTGCATGTGATGGCTCACAGGCCTCTCCTCCTCGCTCAAAGGGAGAACGCATCGTTCTCTGCTTTCCGACACAGAATACTGGTTAAGTAGAAGATGGCTCATTGGATCACCATCAGTCTCCATGGAAAACCTTTGCTCTGCCCTTGTGTCCATGCTCCCGTTTTTCCACACTGACTACTTTCAGTTGAGGCAGAATTTTCTCGACAACGTCAAGAAGGCAAGTAAGTAACACAGGGCAACTCCACTCATTTCCATAGACACAATGAACAAGGAGCAAATGTTAAGTAGTTTCCTGCACAGATGCACACACACGTCTTAGAATAATCTACATCCACAGTCTTTCAAATTCCCTTGATCCTCAGGAGAAAAAAGAAAAAACTGGTTTTTTTTTTCCACTTTGTTTTTGTAACTTACTCAGTGCCAAGTTTAGCAGCTCATCCAAACTGTGAAACCACACTGGAGGCCAAAAATGTCCTAAGCGATGGGATCAAATTAAGAACACCACAGGAAGTAGGATCCTTCGATGAAATCAGAAAACTTAATCGACTGTTTCATTGTCTAAACTTGCTGTAGCTGCTGTAATTCTCATTTGAGACTTTCTGAATTGTTGATGGGGAGATTATTTTCATTATCACAGCATTTCACTGGTAATTAATATAATTAGTTCTTTCTATAAACTTTAAAACTTTAAAATTTCTGTATTGAACTCAGGGAACTTCCAACATTCAGAAACACCATCATCCCACTTGATCCGTGAAGACGCAAGAACAGACTGGAAGTAAAGCATTGCTACATGGCGAGTAGCAGTTTAATTTTTTAAAAAGCCGTATAATTAACTCTCAAGAAGAAGTCACCAGGCACTCTGGGGGGAGTTCTCATCTATTCTTCTACGTCTCCGTCCAAGTGGCACTCCGTGAGCAACATCCCCTAAAAAGAGGAAGGGCTTTCTTTACACCATAAATTCTAGAGGCAACGTGGAAGGAGCCAGAAAATACTTAAGGGGGTCGCTGTCTATGATGTCACTGAAGCTGCTTTACGATCCTCAGGAGACTTTCCCCAAATTAAGATAAAGGTTAAAATACACTGAGCATGCATGAGTCACTCTTCCTTCGCTTCACCTTTCTCCTTTCAAGTGCTGATAGTGCAAGGAAATTTTATCGGTAATCGTGTCTGTCTTGAATCCTGGACTTACCATTTTTTCCAGTTTTGAGATTCTTCATCTTTTCATGCATATTAATTCTCTCCCCCCTCTCTCTCCCCCTCTGCCCCCCCCACGCACGCACACAGACGCACGCTCACACACACATGCACACGCACATACACACGCACGCGC